>JAYKKM010000029.1:1172500-1335000 GCA_035772405.1 Chrysogorgia sp. JL179-B06 | reverse complement strand
ATACACCTCACTGATAACACACATTTAATCAGAATGATATTGTCTATTTTCACGCAGCCTGCATTCATTGCGCAGTTTAACTGGTGAAAATGACGATCAAAAATGCAGTGTCTGGCCACCATGAGCAACTGTGGACAGCTGTTTCGCTCTCTTGCAGCTCGTCAGCACAGTGTAGCTGATGGTTAAGCCAGTACATCCAAATATATATATTTATATACTTTGTTGTCGAAAACGTTACCATATGCCATTTATTTTAAGCTGCTAGTTCACTATATAATACATGCACTAACCTTGCAGTTTCAATTATCTAACCGTATACACTCTGCCTTTAGCAATCAGTTTTAAAAAATATTCTAAACATTTGAAAATAATAGAATTCTTACATTATTTTGCTCCACGATACTTCAGCTGGGGTGTTAACTCCTCAAAAGCACTAGACAGAATAAATAAGATATATATTAACAGTTATATTTATTATGGAAATTTTAGGTTCGGTTGGCTTTCAACTGTTTATAATTATTTAAAAAGACTACATATACAAAGCAGATGTATCTAAACTTATAGCTGAAAGAAATATAATGTAGTCTTTGCATGTCTATTAAAAAATCATAAAGTTCACCGTATAAAATGATGTACTTAAATAATGGACTTTTCAAACGTCGGTCTTCTAGTGTGTCGAATAATTCAAATACAAATCTATTTGTGTTAGGTTTCAGACTGGCGCTGCGTTGATTCAAACATCCACCCTAATTCACCGCAAAGCTGACGTAGTGCGTTAGACAACACAAAATACATTAATATAGACATTGAGTAATAGTTATATACCTTTTCGGCTTGGAAAACAAATTAAAACTTAACCAAAACCATGAATATTTAAAAAAATGCATGTATAGGAAACTATAGTCAATCAAAACTTCGCTTGATTGTAATAGTGACCTCAGCATGAATAGTAAATAAGACTAACATCAGGTGAATATTAAGTGAACATCTGGGAAAAAGCTGATAGAAAGAGGGGGGAATTCCGTCACTAAAAGGGACAATCATCATGGCCTTCTGTCGTCCATTTGAAGATATAAATATCGCTTAATATATAGCTTACAGCATTCTCTTAATGGTGGTTCTTTCTCATATTTACATCTTGTGAGGAGCACACTTATTACACCTAAATTCAAGTTGTTCCATCATCTCCATGTAACATGACAAGGAATTTGAGACTCCCAACAGACAATCTGCACAAACTGTCTCCTTCACTACTTACTTTCAGGTATAATCGGAAATTATTTTACGAGAAACTAATAAAACATTTGTTTCTCCATCCTATCTAAACTTAAACTATTTAAGTAAACTATTAAAGGTGCCGTGCAGTCCGTTCTGCGCATGTGTGATATTTCAAAGGTGCGGGACTCCATATATATCAACAAACTTCAACGGAATAAATTTGCGACAGTTCGAAAGCGAGTATTTGTCAAAGGTGCGAGTGGAAGTTTGATATATTATCCACATTTAGGAACAGAACAGCTTATTATAACACGCTTTTTAGGCGGAAAAGCTCAAGCGTGTGAAACAAATCCGCAATACTTCATGTGCAATGTTTATATAATGCAATGTAAACAAACTATGTAAACAGAAACGTGGACATGCGCAGAACAGACTGGACGGCACCTTTAAACATTAAGAGTAAATTATGTGCCGATTCTTAATCAGAATAGCTAGAACGTCGAATAATGTGCCGGCGAGACCGCTCGATGTAAATCTGCTGTACTTAACGTCGCCGCGCATCAATAGTTGTTTTAGGTTCGGTATATAAGAAGAGCGACTTTTACCGGTCTCGTGAGGAGGTGTTCAATTCAAGCCGGCCCAAGTTGAGATCCGACTGACTTTAGTGCGGATGTAGTTTGTTCCTGTACCACTGCAGCTGTGGGTTATTTACATGGCTCCGGCCTGAATGATCCAGTTCACGCCGGCCTAAACTCGACTCGATTGCTAGACCAACCTGAACACTTCAGGCAATCCTGATTACGGACCGATTTCCCATCAAAGCAAGCCCGTCGCAGCTCTCTATAACGAGCCTTTTAAAAGTAGTATGAATATTTACAGGAATAGTAATTGAATTATATAGTGTCAAAATAAGGAAACAAGGCAAAAAGATTTGCATATGAAGGTCGCGTTTTTGTGCCCATGGAAACTCCGCCTGCAGTTGAAATGGAACTCCGCCTCTTTTTGCAGCTCAGCTGCGGAAAGGAAATAAATATGTAATTATATTTCTCCTGAATTTCGAGAACTTTCTGTATCCTACCTTCAGCTAAAAGTTTAAAAACTTCACTTAAGATGGAACTCTCTCCATGAAAAGAAAGAAAATTTAACAGGACCAAGAGAAACAGAAGGTTATAAAGTGAATGTCTTGTAAAAAGCCTTTGATATAATCTTGTTTTGTGGTATTGATGTATTCTTTGACTGTCATGATCACTTCTTTCACTACGAAAATAATACCAAATAATATACAATTAAAAATATAAATATCACGATCGATAACACGCATATTAATCAGAATGATATTGTCTATTTTCACGCAGCCGGTATTCATTGCGCAGTTTAACTGGTGAAAATGACGATAAAAAAATAGCCACCATCAGCAATTCGCTCTCTTGCAGCTCGTCAGCACAGTGTAGCTGATGGTTAAGCCAGTACATCCAAATATATATATTTATATACTTTGTTGTCGAAAACGTTATACACTCTGCCTTTAGCAATCAGTTCTAAAAAATATTCTAAACATTGCAAATAATAGAATTCTTACATTATTTTGCTCCACGATACTTCAGCTGGGGTGTTAACTCCTCAAAAGCACTAGACAGAATAAATAACATATATATTAACAGTTATATTTATCATGGAAATTTTAGGTTCGGTCGGCTTTCAACTGTTTATAATTATTTAAAAAGTCTACACATACAAAGCAGATGTATCTAAACTTATAGCTGAAAGAAATATAATGTAGTCTTTGCATGTCTATTAAAAAATCATAAAGTTCACCGTATAAAATGAGGTACTTAATGGACTTTTCAAACGTCGGTCTTCTAGTGTGTCGAATAGTTCAAATACAAATCTATTTGTGTTAGGTTTCAGACTGGCGCGGCGTTGATTCAAACATCCACCCTAATTCACCGCAAAGCTGACGTAATGCGTAGACAACACATTAGTCAATAAAAACTTCGCTTGATTGTAATAGTGACCTCAGCATGAATAGTGAATAAGAACATCAGGTTAATATTAAGTGAACATCTGGGAAAAGGCTGATAGAAAGAGGGGGGAATTCACTAAAAGGGACAATCATGGCCTTTCTGTCGTCCATTTGAAGATATAAATATCGCTTAATTTGTCCAATTTATTGAATGCTGTAAGCTATAACGAATTAAAGCAAGCATCCTCGCTGTCCAGTTTTAAGAAGAAATTAAGGATGGACATGTTGGACAGATTTTTAGAAGTAGACTTGTAATCCTTGAATTTTTAGATATTTTGTACTAATATTTTTAAATACTTTTATATTATAATATTTTGTAAATTAGTGTTGAAAAGCCCTTATATTAGGGGAACACAATAAAGTATGTGTGTATGTATATTCTCTTAATGGTGGATATTTCTATATTTACATCTTGTGAGGAGCACACTTTTTACACCTAAATTCAAGTTGTTCCATCATTTCCATGGAACATGACAAGGAATTTGAGACTCCCAACAGACAATCTGCACAAACTGTCTCCTTCACTACTTACTTTCAGGTATAATCGGAAATTATTTTACGAGAAACTAATAAAAAGTTTGTTTCTCCATCCTATCTAAACTTAAACTATTTAAGTAAACTATTAAAGGTGCCGTCCAGTCCGTTCTGCGCATGTGTGATATTTCAAACGTGCGGGACTCCATATATATCAACAAACTTCAACGGAATAAATTTGCCACAGTTCGAAAGCGGGTATTTGTCAAAGGTGGCGAAGGCGCGAGTGGTAGTTTGATATATTATCCACATTTAGGAACAGAACAGCTTCTTATAACACGCTTTTTAGGCGGAAAAGCTCAAGCGTGGAAAACAAATCCACAATACTTCGTGTGCAATGTTTATGTAATGCAATGTAAACAAACTATGTAAACAGAAACGTGGACATGCGCAGAACGGACTGGACGGCACCTTTAAACATTAAGAATAAATTATACGCCGATTCTTAATCAGAATATAGCTAGAACGTCGAATAATGTGCCGGCGAGACCGCTCGATGTAAATCTGCTGTACTTAACGTCGCCGCGCATCAATAGTTGTTTTAGGTTCGGTATATAAGAAGAGCGACTTTTACCGGTCTCGTGAGGAGGTGTTCAATTCAAGCCGGCCCAAGTTGAGATCCGACTGACTTTATTGCGGATGTAGTTTGTTCCTGTAGCAGCTGTAGGTTATTTACATGGCTCCGGCCTGAATGATCCAGTTCACGCCGGCCTAAACTCAGCTCCATTGCTAGACCAACCTGAACACTTCAGGCAATCCTGATTACGGACCGATTTCCCATCAAAGCAAGCCCGTCGCAGCTCCCTATAACGAGCCTTTTAAAAGTAGTATGAATATTTACAGGAATAGTAATTGAATTGGCCACGCGTCATATTGGAGAGATCGCCTTCTGATCCACTTTTTGGGACCATGCTATATAGTTTTACTATAGGCGGCAGAGAATATCGATCTTCGATTATTTAAGATGCTGAAATGAATCAGTTGTTAAACATTTTCATGTAGTACTTTAGCACACAAAATACGGCTACTGGTCTCTCCAAGATGGCCGCTGCGAAATGTATTGGCTTCATTTTTCGCAATCTCCAATGCAGATCAATGGTCTAAATGCAAGTATTTGTTAATTTATATAGAGTTTTATAAAGAGTATAAGTATAAGTAAAAAGTAAAATAATCCTTTATTTCGTGAGGATAAATTCTCAAGTCTAAATAGTGTAAAACACTAATAAACTTGTGGCCCTCGAATTAAGAAATACATTAAACGCAATTAAATGTAAAACATTAAACATTAAAAATAGTTTTAACTTGCATATATACAAATTAAAAAAGAAAGCTACAATAAGACTAAAAATATCGTTTTTTAATAATTTCTTGTTTTCAAGACTGATTTCTAAGAAAGTTCCTAAATATTTTGACTGTCGGAAGCAGGGCCCATATTATAAAAGGGGGAGGGGGGGGGGGGGGGGGGGCGGAATAGCTTTCGGCTCCCAAAAAAATAATTGAATTTGAAAGTAGAAGTATTTGAAATCATATATTGAATGTATGATATTTCCGACAAGTTCGAAAACAACATCTTCCTATCAATGTTCTGTTAAACTAGAATTAATTAAAAAATATCTAAAATAATTACGATATCTTTGCATGTTAACCCGAGTGTTTTACTAAACTAAAGTACTAATATTTCTCTAGTTTACGCAGCCCTACTCTAGTAGGCTTTCTTTTTTAACTAAGCAGAATGGTGGAAATCGCGGAATGATTGAGGCAAAAAGGTAGCCCCTTTTGAAAAAAAAACATCCTGAATGTCCATGTTGGACTCACTGACCATTGCATTAATATATGTTGTCAGTGATTCCCAGGGGCGGCGTGGCTCAAAAATAGGGCCCGGGAAAACTATTCGATTGGAGGAGAGCAGGGACCATCACCAGATTTTCGGGGGCCTCCCGGAAAATCTCCCGGTGGGCCACGCTGCCCCCTGGTGGTTCTTAGGCATGCTGATGAACTCTGATATAGAGCGAAACAGTCCAAAATATGAAATTTTATAAACTTCTGAGCTGAAACATCACCGCTCAGAATGTAGGAAATGCCATTTGCGGGAATCTAGATTTAAAAATTTTTCGAAGGCATGACCATTCTAGAAAGCCTCGCGCTTACGGCGCTCGACTAGCTTCGCCACTGATAGGTACAACGAAAATGTTGCTTTGACCGCCCCCCCCCCTGGTTGGAAGTTTTCTAATATGAATCATTAATTAAATGTGACTTGCAGCTTCGTTATTACAATATGGTAAATTGTTTGCTACTCAAGCTTTAACGCAAACTCAGAAAATGTTTCCGAGCCCCAGACGGGAATCAAACCCGCAACCTTCATGATCTCCGGATAGACGCACTCACCATTGAGCTACCAGAACTCAGATGGCAGAACGAAGGCTACGTTGTTGCCATAACTGACAAGTCGTTATTGAGAAAGTTTTTCCACCTTCAGTCTATAAATAAAAAGAAAGCCGTATAGGCACCGCTACGGTTGGATCGGTTTTTTATGGGTTTTTGCCTGAATATTATAGTTATAGAAGAGTTCAATATTAATTATTAAGGTTATACTTCACTGTTTGTCTGTAAACGAAGTCTGCAAGTTGTTTCAACGACTGATGATGCTTCCAGTAACAAATGCGACATCTGAGTGATCATTTAGTTCCCTTGGTCGCGTCAAGTCGTATTTCAGAAGCACAATCACTGAAGCACGACATAATCATCTCATGATTCTGTACTACCACGAGGACATCACTGAGAGTCTCGACCTGAAGTCAATTGTCAACACGTTAGTGAAACAAGAAAAAGCACATTTGCTACTTTCGTACTTTAATTGATCTCGCACAATTAGGAACTTCAGTGGTGACAATAACGATTAAGGCCCTGTTTATAAGCGTTAGGTTAACCCTAGGAGTATAGGGTTACCCTAGTGCCAGGGTGAAAAGATAGCTTGTGTTTATAAGGAAACGATCGGGCTAGGGTAACCCTAGGACTAGGGTGAAGTATACTCGCGCCGTCGAGCGAAACGTGGGAAATTCGAGTGAAAACATGGCAGTGTGCTTACTTCTCTTCAGTTAGAAAGTATTCTTCTTTTTTATTCAATCATGTCTACAACTGTTAAACAACTAACACTCCTTCATGCGGCTCTACATTCCAACTCTGCACGCAGATATTTTTTTTTTTCGACTGACACTTATCTTGGACGCCATGATTTTTTGACAGACATTGACATATGCGAGGCTTTCGAGTGCATCAAGAGGCCTGATACCTGAAAACTTGACCCGGGTGTCCGAGTTGTCCCTATCATGTGTGTTTATAAGGCAAAATCATATCGCTAGTGCTAAGGTTTCCCTAGCTAAGTGATCGGGTGACCCTACTATAGTATAGGGTAACCCTAGTTTGCTTATAAACGCAACGCAGAAAATTAACTACACTAGGGTCACCCGAGCGCTATGGTAACCCTATTCCTAGGGTAACCTATCCCTAGGGTAACCTATCCCTAGGGTAACCCTATTCCTAGGGTAACCCTAGGCCTTATAAACAGGCCCTAAAATATAAAGCTGTTTACATGTTAAAGCATATTTTTTTAGTTTGACTTTAAAGGGGAAATTTAAAGAATAACTAAAAATCACTCTCCATTGTCGTGTACAATGATGAAATAGACAATAAAATTATAATTAAAAGTTGGTTAAAACTTCCCTCAAAATACAGGAAATTAACAGCATTTCAGAGCCTTAGATATTAAACATTTTTCGGGCATGCCTCCGGACCCCCTAGAAGGAGTAAATGATTGATGAGTATAGAGTAAAGAGTAAAGGAGCAAGGAGTAAAGAGTAAAGAAGTAATGAGTAAAGAGTAAAGAGTAAATGAGTAAGGAGTAAATGAGTAAGGAGTAAAGAGTAAATGAGTAAGGAGTAATTGCGTAAATGAACAAAGAGTAATGAGTAAGGAGTAAAAGAGTAAGGAGTAAAGAGTAAATGAGTAAGAAGTAAAGAGTAAATGAGCAGGGTGTAAAAGAGGAAATGAGTAATGAGTAAAGAGTAAGGAGCAAGGAGTAAAGAGTGAATAAGTAATGAGTAAAGAGTAAATGAGTAATGAGTAAAGAGTAAAGGAGTAAGGAGTAAGGAGCTAGTAAGGAGTAAATGAGCAAAGAGTAAGAGTAAAGGAGTAAATGAGCAGAGGGATTATCGGAAGACTGAAATGTGCTTCTATAAATAGACATGAATAATTGAATAACTCCCATTCAGTGTTTGACAGTCATAGCATAAACATGTCCTACATTTGTGATAACTGTGGAAAGAACTTTTCAAGACTGTTTAATTTACAACGGCATATGTAGGTCAATCAGAACTATTTTAAACTCAGAAATTATACTAAGAATCTATAGCAGTGCACCAATAGTGGTGTTTTCAAGTAAAGTTCCGAAGTTTGCCCATGACGGACCAAGGCCGTGCTCCATACAATTAACACATCCTTTTAGACTCATGGTCTCTAGAGGAACTAAGACTGGAAAAACAACGTTTGTCAAATAATTATTGACAAACGCTCACATCACGATTGATCCACCTCCTGAAAATATCGTTTATTTCTAGATAGAGCTACGTACATGTACCGGGCATTCAGTTTGTTCAGGGTTTACCCGAGAAATATCAGTGTAATCTTCTTCGTACAAAATATGTTTCATCAAAGTAAAGATCATCGAACTATTGCTTTCAATGATATTTATCTCGTTTTAACAAAGAATGTTGTTAGCGATGCAAGTCAAACTATCCATCTAGCCAAACAGTTGTACTCGAGCAATACCTATTTTCCAGCAAGCTTACCAAATGGCGACAAGACAGCCTTACTCCTACTTGTTTGTCGACCTTATTTGCATATTTAAACGAAACGTTTTTGCTTGCGTTAAACATACTTGTCTACCTTTTGAGGTTAACTGGTGAAAGTCAGAAAAGTGGTTTGACATTTTAGCAACCCTTGCTTCTTGTTTACACTTAAATTCGTAAAACACACAAATTCGTAACACACACAAATTCGTAAAACACACAAATTCGTAAAACACACAAATTCGTAACACACACAAATTTAAAACCGCAAAAATAAATATTATTTACAAATACTCTAAAAACTGTATGGAACTGTATCCAAACATTAATCAGTTAGAGATAATTTAAACCAGATACCACTGGTACTACTGTATTTCCAGTGCATTTTTTAAGGAATTATGACTACTGGGGCAAAGTATGTAAGGGGGGCCTTTTCACTGTGCAATTTACTTGAGATGAGCAGATTAATCGGAAACTAATTAGCAAAGTCGATTAATCGGCCAATTCAAAATAATCGGTGCATTAACTTTTCGCAAACGACGTGCTGTGAGTCCGTAAATTCGTAAGCATGAACACAATAGTCTTTATTTCACAATGAAATCCGACTGTCCAGCTTGTCCCAATCATAAAGGTGACGATTTTTAATCCGCATACATGTCATTTTTTGTCCGACTTGATGATTTTTCGTATGACATGTTGCCACCGCCCTCAAACATAACGCCTGCCACGCAGGCTACCACATATCCATAACAAGTGTTACGTTAAAAATCGTTTGCAAGCGCCGTGTTCTCGCATGTGCTCAGTAACGTGTTAACAATTCCACATCCAGTGGGCTGGTACGAGGGTAATCTATTTGTTCGTGGGCCACTTCCTTATATGGAATACATATTTCCAGAAGAAGGGATTCGACGACTTCCAGAGATTATTATAGGGAAGGCAGGCAGCTGAAAGCCTGAAACCTTTATTAGTGATGGAAAGGGCCCACTCTACTGGGGCAAAAACCAAACATTTTGCTTCACTACTGGGGCAAGCAAAGGGCCTACTGGGATAAATGTCC
This sequence comes from Chrysogorgia sp. JL179-B06, assembly GCA_035772405.1. Taxonomy (NCBI): domain Eukaryota; kingdom Metazoa; phylum Cnidaria; class Anthozoa; order Scleralcyonacea; family Chrysogorgiidae; genus Chrysogorgia; species Chrysogorgia sp. JL179-B06. Next base: position 1,325,324 of record JAYKKM010000029.1, on the reverse strand, counting down.
CAGTAGTTATAACGTTAAAAAATGCCCTGACTATTTCCATTCGCAATTGAGTATCCCCATTGTAGTTCAGTCATACTGGCATCAATGAGCATCATTGTTACATCGAAGTTAATTACCAGCATTATTGTCCCTCAAAGCACCTGGTTTAGTCGATCTCGATTTGGCGCTAATGAAGAGGACCAAATTCAACCCCAGGGAAACTAGATGTTACGGACCCAATTAAAGAGCAAATTTCGAGAATTGTAATGGTTTTACCTTTGTGGTTAAAGTGTAAACATGCAACTTTATAATCTTCTCAGCCTTCTCGTCGGTTTAGGACAAAGCCTAGGGAAGGAATCATAAAACCCAGAGAAAGCACTAGTAATTGAATGACATGTAACGTAGCTCGGACACAGTCAGCACAACTGTCGATACATGAGTCATCAATGTATTCTAGGCACGAGTGTCCAAATTTACTACGCAAGATTAAAAAATAGGTTTCATTTAAAAATAGATTTTAGCGAAAATCGTTTGCTTCTGTCGCATGAGATGACTTACAAATGCATACAATTGGTTTCGCAAAATAAACTTAAGGTATTTATGCTGCTCCTTAGCAACAGGAATCGTATATATGATCGTTGAGATCGATAGAAGTCGTAAAACACTGAAGTGTCATAATGCGTACTGCCGTTTCTAATGTGTCGATTTTAAAATGATGCAACCGATTCATTGCTGCTTTTAAGTTAAAAATAACACGGTGTGACCCATCTTTCTTAGGTCGAATAAAAATTGGGGAATAAATTGACACCGTTCATCCGTTGAAGGTTAATTATCCCCTTTTCTAGCAACGTGGCAATTTCATTATCAATGATACCTTGTTCAATTCGTTGTCTGTGATTCGAATGTACAGAAAGGTCTACAAGCATTTGTGACAGCCAACGGCGTGCCCTCAAACTCAATGTGACAATGAGTGATCGCATCTGAAATGAATTGGTCAGTCTGCCCGCTTTAAACGGGGCTTGATTTTTTATTGATGCAACGATAGAATTAGAAGTTCCGTCAATGTATACTTCCTTCTTGAAATATAGATGAAAATTGAGTTCACTTAAACAACTAATGACGTCATGAAACTCAAATTTCAAGTTCTCATATCTAGACAACGGCTAGATTTGGATCATGTTCGTCTCTCCAAAGGGTTGGGGATTCGGGAGCGAATGATGGATTGGGGAAGAACGCGAGGGGAGGAGAGACGGACTTGGTTCACCTGCAGCGAGCCATGATTTATCGACCTGTTTTAATATATTCGAAGAATATTTGTTTAACGATGGTATTAGTTTGGCAGAAAGTACAATGTTTTTTATAAGGAAATGAAATCGATTATCTTCTTTTCTCTACGTATACTTGAATAGTTTTTTTTTATGGTACGTTTCGTAACTAATGAACGGATTCTGATGTTGTTATAAAAATGTATTTTTCTCTCGTACCGCTCATGCTGCTAATTTATATATATATATATATATATATATTATATATATATATATATATAATATATATATATATAATATATATATATATATATATATATATTATATATATATATATATATATATATATATATATATATATATATATATATATATATATATATATATATATATATATATATATATATATATATAATTAAGTAAAAAGAAGACCGAATCTTATAATAATAATAATAATAACAATAAAAGACGTATTAGGAGCATTATATACAATAGTCTCAATGCTCTTACAACAATATATTCTTAATTTTACTTAAAACTAATCACAGTTTCATTATAAGGTAAATTAAGCCTACTACATATATAATTACCACTATGAACAAAAAAACGGTTAATTTTAAAAAAGAAAAGTCTAAGTGCTGACTTAAAATAACTTAACATTTCAAAGCTTCTAATTTCCTGTGGTAATGAATTCCACAGTTTTGGTGCGGCAACCGACTAACCGAGAATGTTCTGTCTCCATGAGTCACCGTTTTGAATTTTGGCTAAAGTAGCAGATTTCGGTCAGATGATCTTATAAGCTTTTTGGTTTCTTTTTGGGCTACCTTGCCAGTTATTTATGTTTTTGTCTATAATTTTTAACATTTATTGATGGTAAATAAAATTGACTTGAATCATCTTTCCCATAAAAAGTGTATAAATTATGATAATTAGATTCAAAACGCTGCAGGGGAACCAAGTCCGTCTCTCCGCTGCTTTCCTTGCTCTTCTCCAATCCGTCAGCCGCTCTAAAATCCCTCATCACTTTGAAGAGACGGATTTGATCCAAGTCTAGAAATGTCAATTAAGTGATCATTAAAAAATTGAAATGACATTCTTCATTTTCCAATACAGATTCGAAAGAACAATAATATGGAAAGACAATTATTCGTTGCATATAGGTACTTTAACGGGATATGGCAATAAAAAACTCTGCTGTAAAAACTCTGCTGCAAAACATCATCACTAATTTCCACAAATAAAAATCTCGTTATCCGCCATCTTGTTTTAATACCTTACCTAATTAACATGACGTCACAAGCAGGGTAAACATGATGAAACTTTCGTTTCTGGTACCTGAATTTACGTGGTATACTTTTAAAAGTATTGTGCATACGTGAGATTATGACTGACTAAAGTTTTCACTTTACCCTGCTTGTGACGTCACATGCATATTGAAAAATTATCCAAGATGGCGGATCATGGTGGAAAACAGGAATGTACGTCTTTTGTCGAAGTTAGTGATGTTGTTTTGAACAAGAGTCGTTTTGTTTACTTGGATTACCCTGGGAAGGCAATTTTATTGCCATATCCCTTTAAGCAACAGCTCTCAAATGGAGATCAATCGGTAATTGTATCGTGCCGATAATTCGCATTATTATACCGCGACATATAATCGTCCAATCAATTGTCGCTATTAGCATCACGTGACAGACCAATATTTACGATGTAGGACAGCAAAATATTGGACATCAACCTTTTGACTGTTCACGTGCGAAGAAACATCTTTGTGTTACAATATTTTGTTCCATATAATTAAACACCTATTGGAGTCATCTTCGCCCAATATTGGCGAATATACCAATCCAATAGGTGTTTTATTATATCGAGCAAAATACTATAAACAATGAAAAAAGAACAGCGCATGTAAACAGTCCAAAGGTCAATGCCCAATATGAAGCTATCCTATATCGTAAAATATTGGGCTGCCATGTGATGCTAATAGAGACAGTTGATTGGTGGATTATATGTGAGTGTATAATTAATATACAAAAATTTAAGAGGAATCCAATAAGTAATAATATCTACCAAATGTCGCATAGGCAACATCTGCTGAACATATCCGATTTGTTTTACCGATATCCAAATTTTAAAATTTCAAAATTCAGTTGACATGTGTTTTCAGTGAAAGACTAAAGTTTCCGACCACAATATCAACGTCGGTATTTGTATTTTCACAGTAATATTTGTGCTCGATTCTATGGGTTACACTAAATCGGGATGATATCCGAATACCGTTTCTAATGTAGAGAGCTGTTTATCCAATACAAATGAGTGGAAGTGATAGGACGCTTAATATTGACATTTGCAAGCTACCGTGAGGCGTAAGTTATCACCCTTTCTTTGGCCAGGGGATCTCTACCGTGCGCGCCAGAGCGGTGAAAGCTAAAATAGATGACTCAAAAGGACCTTCATATTTTCTAGAACTTCTAATCCTAACCCTAATCTCAATACTAATCCTAACCCTTACCCTAATACTAACCCTAACCTTGATCCTAACCTTAAAGTGCCCATAACCTCAAAATGTTTTATTGTCTTGTTTGGAAAAACTTTTAAAATGATAAAGTAACTTATTTTGAAGATTTTCGTTTCTTTGCTTTCTTTTTGAGATTTATCAATTTGTTTGATATGCAAATGTCTGGAATTTCGTCAACATGCATAATGACTTATTGAAGAAATGTGTGTATCTCTTTCATTCTCGAACGAAATCCTTTAAAATCAAGACGTTTGGTGTTGTGGGAGAAACGCACACACGTGTTATTCACACTTTAGTGTTTTTATTTGATGAACGCAAAGATATATAACATTCTCTGATAACTCATTATGCATGTATGACGAAATTCCAGATATTTGCATATCAAACAAACTGATATATCTCAAAAAGAAAGCGAAGAAGTGAAAATCTTCAAAAGAAGTTACTTTATCATTTTAAAAGTTCTTCCAAATAAGACAATAAGACAATTGAGGTTAGGGGCACTTTAAACTTAACCCTAACCATTGCTAACCCTAACCTAACGAATAATAAAGACCAAACAATAACAGAAAGATCCTTTTGTGTCATCCCTTTTAGCCATCCCCCGCCCTTCTTCTGCGCTAACAAAGAGAACATGGTGGCGAGGTTAAAATTTGAAACGTAAACAAAATACATTAAAATCTTACAAATGGTAGTAATAAGTCATATTCTATCTATATTACTCTGATATTCTGTGGTTTGTATAGCTTTGTTTTATGCAATTACTTCCTCCAAATGTTGAGCAATTTCGCCGGTCTTCTTCGAGCGTGAAACATCCCGGGTGAAATTGTTCCAGGAAACATTCTCGTGTAAACTCAATATGAAAAACCTCACGTCCCGCTTACTACTTATCGCTCTACAAGTTCTGCAAAACAAGGCAGCCAAGTTAATACTAAACAAACCCATGCGCTCTTCTGCCACCCAAGCCTTGGAGACCTTAAACTGGAAACGTCTGGATGGTCGACGTCATGAACATCACTGTACCTTTATTTTTAAATGTCTAAACAACGTTTTTGATTCAAACTTTGAAATACTGCCAAATAGTAATTTCCACCAATATCATACTAGGAACAAGGCCAAACTCCACTTGGCCAGAGCTAAGACAAACTGGGGAAAACATAAATTAATTTACCACGCTCTGAACGATTATAATAATTTAAATTCAGACCGTTCTAATACTAAGTCACTCTACTCTCACTGTTCAAACTTAAATTAGGTAAATTATCCTCTTAATTACTAATATGTAATCATATCTATAGCTTATTATATTTTATTCACTTATTTCATTTGTCACACAGGGCCCCATTGAAAAACACTTCGGTGACATGGGCTCCCTGTTTAAATATTATTATTATTATTATTATTATTATTATCCCATCCCACCTCTATATAGTTCCTTAGTAGTCAATCGACCCATTAAACTGTTGTTTCTTTCAATTCAATGCTAAAAATCATATTACATTAAGTATACTGGCGTTATTTACAGTAATAATAATAATAATAATAATAACTTTATTTCACGAGGGTGACACATAACAGATGAACTGATAAACCAGTGGCCCTCCTAAGAATATAGCATATAAAATATTACAATCAATAGATATAAATAAATAAATGTGAATTTACGGTTAAAATACAAATATAAAATTAAATTAAATTTATAAAACTTCGAAACAGTCAATGTCTTTATAAGAAGTCATACAAAAGTCAACATTCATGTACTCTATACGTGTCTTCAATAGAGTGCTTGTAAAATGACTGAGAGAATAATAGCGAACGTTTCAAGAAGATAAAGCAGTGGATCAATGGCACTGTTGCCTGCGTAGAAACTTTGACTGTTAACTATTGGGTGATAGATATTAAGGATTTGATTAACCAATAGGAATTGCGGATTGGCGATAGAACATGATCGATATTTACTAATTTCCGTTAGTAAATATCCATCATCACCTATCAGCAATCCGTTTAATTTACAACGGCATATATAGGTCAATCAGAACTCGTTTAAAATATACTAAGGATCTATAGCGGTGCACCAATAGTGGTGTTTTCAAGTAAAGTTCCGAAGTTTGCCCATGACGGACCAAGGCCGTGTTCCATACAATTAACACATCCTTTTAGACTCATGGTCTCTAGAGGAACTAAGACTGGAAAAACAACGTTTGTAAAATAATTATTGACAAACGCTCACATCTGCACGATTGATCCACCTGCTGAAAATATCGTTTACTTCTAGATAGAGCTACGTACGTACCGGGCATTCAGTTTGTTCAGGGTTTACCCGAGAAATATCAGTGTAATCTTCTTCGTATGAAAATATGTTTCATCAAAGTAAAGATCATCGAACTATTGCCTTCAACGATATTTATCTCGTTTTAACAAAGAATGTTGTTAGCGATGCAAGTCAAACTATCCATCTAGCCAAACAGTTGTACTCGAGCAATACAATTTTTCCAGCAAGCTTACCAAATAGCGACAAGACGGCCTTACTCCTACTTGTTTGTCGACCTGATTTGCATATTTAAATGAAACGTTTTTGCTTGCGTTAAATATACTTGTCTATCTTTTGAGGATAACTGGTGAAAGTCAGAAAAGTGGTTTGACATTTTTAGCAACCCTTGCTTCTTGCAGATAGGACAGTCCCGGCTTACGCTTTCGTATCATGATGTAAGTGAATGGACTGCATTTGAACTCAAAACTTAATATTATTTTCGACAAAGTCCACGGTGAGACAAATCAGGTCCCGCACGTTTCGGAACGCCCCGTTTCACAAATTTTGATACCCGCTCACACGCCCAAACAACCCCAATGCACCCATCAGCCTCATGCTCCAAATACCCCCAAGCACCCCCAAACATGGATTTATTTTATTATAAATCGAAAATAAAGAGCCAAGTGTAGATGCGAGACTGACCGAATGGTTAAGGTTTAAATTCCGAGATAGCGTTGGTTTAATCCTATATTCACTCCCACATTCAGCAGAGATACCGCAATGAAGTATATTATAATTCGAACACAAAAATTTAAACATAAAAATATATAACACACAAAAATTTTAAACCCCAAAAATAAATATTATTTACAAATACTCTAAAAATGGTATGGAACTGTATTTAAATTATCTATAACTGATTCATGTTTGGACCAGATGCCACTGGTACTATTTCCATTCGCAATTGAGTATCCACCAGGCACCGCATTGTAGTTCAGTCATACTGGCATCAGTGAGCATCATTGTTACATCGAAGTTACCAGCATTATATTGTCCCTCAAAGCACCTGGTTTAGTCGATCATGAGGAGGACCAAATTCAACCCTAGGGAAACTAGATGTTACGGACCCAATTAAAGAGCAAATTTCGAGAATTGTAATGGTTTTACCTTTGTGGTTAAAGTGTAAACATGCAACTTTATAACCTGCTCAGCCTTCTCGTCGGTTAATGTAACAGTCGACATGAGAGCGGAATTTAGGACAAAGCCTAGGGAAGGAATCATAAAACCCAGAGACAGCACTAATTTTATGACATGTAACGCTCGCACATTGTCAGCACAACTGTAGATACAATAGAAGGAGTCATCAATATATGCTATAGGCACGAGTGTCCAAATTTGCTACGCAAGATTAAAAAAATAGGTTTCGTGATTTTAGCGAAAATCGTTTGCTTCTGTCCCATGAGATGATTTACAAATGCATACAAATGGTTTCGCAAAATAAAAAAACTTAAGGTATTTATGGTGCTCCTTAGCAACAGGAATTGTATATATGATCGTTCATGAAGTGTCATAATGCGTACTGCCGTTTCTAATGTGTCCATTTTAAAATGATAACTTGCAACCGATTCATTGCTGCTTTTAAGTTAAAAATAACACCGTGTGACCCATCTTTCATTGGTCGAATAAAAATTGGGGAATAAATTGACCCCATTCATCCGTTGAAGGTTAATTATACCCTTTTCCAGCAATGTGGCAATTTCATTATCAATGATACCTTGTTCAATTCGTTGTCTGTGATTCGAATGTACAGAAAGGTCTACAAGCTTTTGTGACAGCCAACGGCGTGCCCTCAAAGTCAATAATGATAATAATAATAATAATAATAATAATAATAGTAAGTACTTATATAGCGCTGATTCCCTATAGTGCATCAGCGCTTAATATTTTAACATTAACTATGGTATTTAAAATAAAAAAATAAAAATTTGAAGTAAAATAAAGTTTCCTATAGATAAAATATGTTCCTAAAAATTACTAAATGTTAAATGCAGTTTTAAAAAAGTAAGTTTTTAACTTTTTCTTGAAAACTTCAGAATGTATAGTCGCGTCTCTCATGTCTTGAGGCAATGAGTTCCAAAAAAGTGGGGCAGCTACTGAAAAGGATCTGCGTCCGTTGGTTTTCCATTTGTAGCGAGGTATAGTTAAGTAGTTTTTATTGCCAGATCTTAAAGCACGCTTAGGTACATATTGTTCAATGAGATCTTTTAGATAGGCTGGTGCAGAATCATTAAAACATTTGAATGTAATAAGAATGATCTTAAAATGGCTTCTATATTGTACAGGAAGCCAATGCAGTTCTCGCAAAATAGGAGAAATATGCTCGTACTTGGTGGTGAGGGATATTAATCTTGCAGCCGAGTTTTGTACACACTGTAGTAGTTGGATAAGTGGATTTGGTAAGCTGTACAATAATGATTTGCAAAAGTCCAGTCTGGTGGTAATGAAGGCGTGAACCAGAGTTTCGACAGACTGACATGACAGATATTTACGTATTCGGCTTATATTTCGTAAATGGAAGAAAGCTGATTTGCAGATTACATTAATATGGTTTTCCATAGACATTGTCGGATCGAACGTTACACTGATGTTCTTAACACTTGTAGATGGTTCAATAAATGTGTTACAGACGGAGACAGACGAAATCTCTGGTGGGAGGCGATAACGGGCGAAGAATTAAAAGTTCAGTCTTTCCCCTATTCATTTTTAGAGGAACGAGGAAGACCCACTTTATACTATGGATTCCTCTCTTAATATATTGATGCTCCCTTTATATATCTGCCTAGAGATTTTAGCAAAAGTATTTTAATAGTTGCTAATTCTTACTTTGTTGAACACAACTTAAATCTCGAATGTAAAGGAAACTAATCTATAAAATTGTGAGTATTTTAATAACCAATTTCACAACAATATTCAACAAACATTCAACATTATAATAGTCCCCAAATTAATATGGTGATATTATTATATTAGTAAACACTAGGAATCCTTAATCGTGGTATAAAATATAAAAATAGTGTAACAAACTGTGCGCAAGGGAAACCGAGTTTTGTCTGAGGGGGAGGGGTATATATTAACTATTTCATTATGATAGGGGGGTTCAAACATTCAAAATTTTTGAAAGCGTCAAATAGGGGGTTCTATAAGATTTGCTCATATGATAAGGAATACCCCACACACCTATGCTATAAATAATGAACAGTCCCTTATAAAAATGTATTGTTCTCTCGTACCGCTCATGCTGCTTATTTATATATAAAATTAGGTAAAAAGGAAGCCCAAATCTTATAAGCCTTTTGGTTTCTTTTTGCGCTACCTTGCCAGTTATTTATCTTTTTGTCTATAATTTTTAAAGTGCCTCTATGGCCTGTGGGATCTTTACATATTTAAATAACTTTGGTTAAAAGCAAATGTTTCCCAAAATCTTTCTCAAAAATATTAAATCCCCGCCCATTAACAGCGCTCCAAACTTGGCCAAATCAGCACAAATCGCGCCATTTTGAAAGCTATACCGTTTTTCTTCGGCCTGGGCTCTAATTGATAGAGCTACGTCACAGTCGGAACACCAAAAACTACTGTCACTGTAAGTTCAAAGTTGGCAACCTTGTATTCCAGATGTAAATTATATCTTCTACACTTTTTGAAATATTTTAAAATTCGAAATGCCTGACCGGTGCATTGTCTATGGTTGATCTAACATTTCCAATATCGAAAAAGGGATTGCTCTCCATAAATTTCCCTCAGAAGACGATTCCCGAGCACAAGTCAGACGAAGAAGAAAACAATGGATTGCTTTGGTCCAGAGAAAAAGAAAACGTTTTACGCCTAGCAAATCATCTAGGATATGTTCCGTTCATTTTGACAAAGAAGAGTTTGAACAAAAATTTGTCAATGTACCGGGACAACCAAAGTCAGTGCCAAGTTTAAAGAAAGATGATTTTGGCGTTGTAGCCATACCCAAGTTCCAAACTCCACAAGAGGCGGAGCCGCCATCAGACCGCACTCAGAGAACTAAACGAAGAAAGGTACGTGTTCATATTAATTTAAGATCAGTTATCGTCCTTGGTATGTTTGTGTTTATAGTATTTGTCAAATAATATTTGGTTTTTCCCATAGATGTTAGTAGATTTGCTAGGCGAGTCGGCGGTTTTTTCGCAGCACTCTGATAGTGAACAGACGTGTGACGAATCAGAACCTCGACTGTGTCCAGACGAACGATGCAATGTATCAGAAAGCTTGACGCAGGATAGTTTTATTTAAAGACAAAAAATTTCTTCGAAACTTGCCACGGTGGGTTATAGTTTCAAACCGCCTTTGTTTTGTAACTTTATATTTGTGGCCATTTTGTCATTTTAATAGACTGATGGAATCCTTTGTGCAAGTATTGCCATTCAGACTACAGCTTGTGGAGACTGTATCGAATTAGGAAATAAGCTGCGGATTACAAACAACAAACTAATCGATGTTAAAACTAAACTTTCAAAGTATAAAGTTAGAACATTGTCTAGAGGTATAAAATATTTTCATCATCAATAAATTTCTGTTTATTGTGTCAGGCTAATTTTTATTAGACCGTGTGTGTATTCAGTATTGCAGCTCTTTTTCTGTCTGTAATTTCTGTCGATTCTTATTTCGTTTATAAGTCTAGATTTATTTTATGAAACTGTCTTTTACCGTAATTAGTCATTTTTATATTTTGTTTTAGGGACCCAATGCTCAGCTGAATGTGAAACTGAAAAATTGCCTGCAGTCTCAGAATTTTGTGATGACATACAGAGCATTTCTGAGGAGGAAGAAATCATGTCAGCTTCGTCTGAAAAAACCCAACCCGAGTATCCATCGGAGCCTGAAAGCAATTCTGAGGTCGAATCAGATCAGGAAGATGAACCAGGAATGAATAACTACTCAAGATAATGTAAAAAGTTTTAGTGCTGTTTGTGCAATTTGAAATGCAAGATAAAATAACAAAAAGGTGGTGCGCTGTCAATTCTCTGAATAAGTGCATGTATAATGATGACGTTTCGAGCAAAAGCCCTTCTGTATCGAAGGTTTTCACGGTGTCCTCAATCATTTTTCCCCCAAAATGATTGTATTTTCATATGTTGGCATGCTTTGTAGGTAAGTTAAGGTTTCCATGAACTTTTCATTAAGGCCAGACAAATTAAGAATTCTTTGGTACCTTGGGGTGCAGATCCAGGGTTTGAATTAATAGTGTGCAATGTGCAATTTGCACTTCATTTTCATTGATAAAAATATAGAAAATTGCACATCACTTTCAGAATGGTGTGTAACAATCTATTAACAGATAGATAACTAGGTCTCCATATACTTTTCATTTTCAAGAAAGTGGCACACAATTTCCCTTCAACTAAGTCAAACCCTGTACAGATCCAACCTTTTGTGAAAACAATAATTCTGTGGTCAGGTTTACCAGTTCTTTGCTAAGTGATTTGATGATCATAAAATGTTGGCTTCATTTTTAGGCACATTTTAGCAACACTTCACTTTAATTCTAACCTTCACAGAGATGTAGTTAAAGATGCAGAAGGTAACAGTAGAGTTAAAGTTGTTTGGCCTAAGTTTAAAAATGGAGAGGCAACCATTAGAGAAGTCCATGTCAAACCTAATTTTGGTAAGTGATTACCCCAGAGGAAGGAATATACAAGCAACATTTCAAAATGTTAGCTCTGCTTATTAAAATTTTTTATTAGTAAATTTGCAGTGGCACTGTAACACCATTTCCTCTGTTTGAACTCCTGAAATTAACTTTGTCTTGTAGTATGGTTGTGGAAGATGTACCACCAACAATGACAAAGTACAGTATTTCAATTTTCTGTAGAAATTAGTGTTCAAATGACAGTACAATATTTCCTGTTATTTTATGATTTCAGCAATTATTTCAATAAATGACTGTAGCTATAATCACTTCTAATTATTAATACAATTTTTGTATCAATGGTTATTTTTTAATTTTAGCATAGATGAAACAGCACGTCAACCAACTGCCACAGCTACGGAAAAGCCAAAAAGGATTCCGCACTGCAAAATGTGCAAAAATCCCATGAAAGGGCACAAGCAGATTTTAAGCTGTCCAGTGAATCAGCAAAGGAAGTGATAGTTTAAAGTAGCATATAGTAGATACTGTATAATACATATATTGATATTAAATAATTGTATAACTTCTACAGGCTCTTCTACACGGCTTAAGTTTTTGACCTTGCGTTGTAGGGTGGATTATAGTTAATAGAGAGGGGCTTAGTAAAAAGGAGGGCTTAATATTTAAAACTGACCAGAGTTTCCCAGAAAAAATAGTAAATTAATTTGGCTCATCTTCGTATCCTTTTTTCTCAGCGCTGGGAAATTCTGTCCTTAAAAAAAAAATTAAAAAAAATAAAAAAATAATTAATTTCTATAGCCTGCGTAGCTGGCTCTCAGGGGAGGGGCGGGAGATCACGGGGGAGGGACTGGGGAGAGGGGAGGGGAAGAAATGAGAGCCTGCAAGAAACCCCCATGTTTTTTCATTACTCACGTTCGCCAGTGAACGCGAGTTGTGATTGGTCAAACGCTTGTCTGCGTACAATTTGACATCCGGTCTGACTTCTCGGCGGCGGTGAAACTAAAACCCGAACAAGAAGAAGCAATAAAACATCTCGTGGCAGGCAAAGACGTGCTAGCGGTTCTTCCAACCGGTTTTGGAAAAAGCCTCATCTATGAAACCTTTACAAACATAAAAAATTCAGACGGTGAAGCTCTTGTCTTAGTTATCGTCCCATTGACGAGTATAATAAAAGACCAGATATCACATCTAAACAGTGCTTAAAGTTTTTACGCAGCTGCAGAACTCTCAAATTTAAGCTCAGAACAGTTAAAAGCGTGTAACTTCAATATACTGTTCAGCTCTGCCGAAGATGTTCTCGGATGTGAATTTACAGAAGAGTTAAAAAACAATGCAAGTGAACTGCACAAGCGTCTGTCTCTGATTGTGGTTGATGAAACCCATACTGTAGAAACATGATCCGGTAAAAGGTGAGCTATAAAGTCTTAAATACTTGCTGGCATTTTGAAAGTTAAATGACGCTTTAAATAACAAAATTACATGTCAACTTATAACGTACATCGTGAACATGCATGCATACGAAAAATGTGCAGATCGGCCGTATTATTCTTAACTGTCGTAAACTATATCTATACTATATATCATGCTTGTTATTTATCGAAATAAAACACCTAAGTTTAAGTATTTAATTTCTAAATTGTTTGTACAAGATGTCGTTCAAAGAAGAAGACGAAAAAAAGAGGCAAAATACCCTTCAGAAGTGCGCATGGACGATTGGCAACTCTTCGAACATAATGTTATCTAAGTTTGTTTATATTATGTTTTGAGGTTCCTGCCACACGAAGATAAAATATATAATACGATTATAACTACTTATACTGTAGGGCATGTCATAATATATTTACATTCTTTATAAACGAGCTGTAGTTTTCACTCCGTGTAAAAAGATTTCTTAGTAGATTCCAAATTAATCTTGGGTAATCTCAATAATTTGCCGTTGTTTCCGCGATGTTAGCATACCAAAGGCAAAGGGGACATTTCACACTTACTTCGTGGATGAAGACTTTATTACTGAATGAACAAAGCTCCTCAGGGGAAGACCCTTTCAGAGTACAGTACTAACTTGTCTTCTAACCACATCGGGAATTTCCTCACGTATGGCGTCGTGCTTGAATATAGCATTGGCTACGGTGCGCCATTTTTTTTGAACGATACCACGAATCATAGTTGTTGTAACTTTGTCAAAGTTCTCTCTCACTGCAACATGTCCGTCAGGGAAGGCAACTAGTACTCGGACTTGACTCTGCTTCTTCACATCGAGGGTGTCTATGTTTATTAAATGTTTGATGTAATCTTCTTGCTCGTCTTCGGAACGTTTGTTCGCTTCAGGCAAGTCGTCACCTTCGATCTCTTTTGGAGTCTCAAATAGTTTTTTTGTAGAATTACCAGCTCCTCTATGAACTTTAATACTCTTCCTCTCCCGAGTAATGGTTGTTGACATAACACGTTTTTGTCGATGGCCTGGTTCTTCAACGTACAACGAATTTTCGAGTTTTAGTTTTTCGCCGTTAAGCCATGATACAATTTCCGCGGCGTTCTTTACTTTTCTGTCACACGGAGAACAAACCCGCTCCGAATGTTCTTTATTTTTTTGTACCACAACTCCTAACTTATTGCATTCGTCGGCCAAAACACAACCTTTGCTGTCTTGTCTTCCTGAAGCTTTGGACAAATTCTCCGACGAATGTTTGGACGATTTTAAATCTTTGCTGCAAAATCTGCAAAAATCGTTTGCTTTCCCTTTTTTCGGTTGAGTACCGTGTCTCGCAGGCTTTGTTGGTGTTGAAAGCATATATATATATATGAACCAGTAAATTAGCGAATAAAAATGATAAAACCACTGAACGACTATGTTGTTGTTATTATTATACACACGTGAAATTGACAAGTCGCGTTTCTTTACTTCCGGTGAGCGATGATTGGCTGAGATAATATTATCTTCGATGTGGGCGTAATGAAAAAACATGAGGGTTTTTTGCAGGCTCTCATTTCTTCCCCTCCCTCTCCCCAGTCCCTCCCCCGTGATCTCCCGCCCCTCCCCCGAGAGCCAGCTACGCAGGCTATAATATCTATAGCGCACGCTACATAACGCAATGATCGGGTGCGCTTTACAACATTTAGTAACAAACATAATTAAGTTAAAACTACTAACAACAATATAAATGAAATAACAGCTAAAAGTATGCTAATTTAAAAAAGTAAGTTTTTAACTGTTTCTTAAAAGAGTTAATTGATTCAGCGTTCCTGATATGTCCTGGAAGAGCGTTCCATAAATACGGAGCAGCAATGCTAAAAGAACGGTCACCTGTAAAAGATGCTGATTATTAGATCTAAGGTTATAACTACATGCTGATTTCATAGTAACAAGATTGCTGATATACAATGGCGCCAAGCCATTAATAGCTTTATAAGGTTGACCGGAAGCCAGTGAAGCTTAATTAGTAACGGAGTAATATGGCAGAACCTAGTTTCATTAAAAACTAGCCTAGCTGCCGCGTTCTGGACTCTTTGAAGTTTGGAGATCTGACAGGTAGGTAGACCATATATAATAAACTATTACAATAGTCAATGCGGCTAGTCACAAATGCATGGCTCAAGGTTTCAGCCGATTCTTGAGATAGATATTTCCTGATTCGCCTTAAATTATGCAAAGCGAAGAAGGCCGAACTACACATATTAGTAACATGTGCAGACATAGCGAACTTCTCATCAAACCAAGCGCCTAAGTTCCTTACAGATCTTGATTTTTCAATATCATGATCACCAATCCGAATATTGTTCACATTAACTTTTGCTAACTGCTGTGAGTTCCGATTATCATGAACTCAGTCTTGTCGGTGTTAAGTCTTGTCGGTGTTAAGCATTAAGTTATTAAAGCATATGCACATGCAGGTAGGGGTAGCCGTCTCTTTCCCAGATAGCCATGGACAAGTTGGGTAAACTCCCTGTATGACACAGCTCTGAAAAACCTGAAATAAAAAAAACAACAGTAAGCCCATATTATGAATGAATACGAAATTGATGATGTTAGAAAATTGTGATTGTGATAATTATATATATACTCTTATACCCGACCGAGACCAGTTGCAAAAATGCAACTATCAGGCCTTCCGGCTGCGAATCTGGAAATGTACACCAGTGCTCTAACCAACTGAGCTACAGTACAGAGGCTATCAGAGGCTGTTGCTGTGACCTTGGCCATGAATTCAGTATATATAATGATTGGTCGATGAAGTGAATGGATATATTCACAAGAATATATATTGGCATTTGACTGAACTTATTGTTTAAATATGAAATTGATGTTAGAAAATTGTGAATGTGGTAATTAGTGACAGTACAAGAAATCATGAAATGACCAGTAATCTAACATAATTCAACATTTTAACCTCTTATTACGAACTGAAAAGAAATCTGTAAAACACATTCATATTTTGCATGCTATCTTAAGTTGACTAGTTGAATACCTCTCTTCGCTGTCCACTATTTGATAAGTATTCTTTGCCATCGTGCGATATTTCCTTCCAGCTGAAAGACGCAAACTCCATCTTGCCAAACAAACTTGCGTGAATCCTGGGTGACTAGTGATGCATTTTGGAGGAGTCCCAACTTCTTTTAGTACGAGATCCGAATTCAGTGCGTTAATACATCCCTCTATCTCTTCACAGCATTGACACTCAGATGGATTTGTAAGGTTTGTAATTTTACATCGACTACATTGACACCTGACAGAAATTAGAAAATGTTCGTTTTACTATATATTATTATATATAATATATACATGATTACATGAAGCAATGTACTTACCACGTCTCTAGCGGTATTTCTCCGTTCAAACGTTTGGAATATTCCTCAAATAATATATCGGTTTTCTCCATTGTTTTTTTTGTATTCTGATAACCATTCCTCGTCGGCAATAAGGACCAACGTCTGCGTCCATATTTGTCGAACTTGCAGCAGTCTGAGAGTGAGAAGGAAAGACATCTGGTTCTTCCTCTGTGGCTTCGGGCTCCAAAAAATAACTTTCTTCCGCTGAGTCTGACGAATCATCTTGGAACATATTGATCAATATATCTAACGTTTTCACTGCTTAAATAAAGGTTTAAGAGACCCTATACCAAAAACACTAAAAAGCCAGAAATTCTGTTCCGACCGTGACGTCACACAATAAACTCGCACCAGGTCCCTAATGCACGGCCACAGTTAAAGAGATACCAACTTTGGAGCGCTGATAATGGACGGGGATTTAATATTTTTGAGAAAAAATTTCGGGAAACATTTTCTTTTAACCTAAGTTATTTAAATATGTAAAGATCCCACAGGCCATAGAGGCACTTTAACATTTATTGCTGGTAAATAAAATTGACTTGAATCATCTTTCCCACCAAAATTGTATCAATTATGATAATCAGATTCAAAACGCTGCGGGTGAACCAAATCCGTCTCTCCTTTGCTTCCCTCCTGCTCTTCTCAATTCCGTCAAGCGTTCCCAAATCCCTCAACCGTTTAGAGAGATGGATTTGATCCAAGTCTAGACAACGGCAAGTGATCATTAAAAAATTGAAATGACATTCTTCATTTTCCCAACACATATTCGAAAGAAACAATTTTCGTTAAAGGGTTATGGTAATAAAAATTATTTTTGCCTTTCTGATAAACAATCGGCCAAACGAGGGTAATCCATTTGAAAAATTACTCTGCTGCAAAAAAACATCACTAATTTCCACAAACAAAAATCTTGTTATCCGCCATCTTGTTTTACCTTACCCAATTAACCTTACCTAATTAACATGACGTCACAAGCATGGTAAACATGAAGATTTAAAAGTATTGTGGTTCAATTTCCACAAAAATCATGTTTTAGACCTATATACGTGAAATTATGGCTGACTAAAGTTTTCACTTTACCCTGCTTGTGACGTCACACGCATATCGAAAAATTATCCAAGATGGCGGATCATGGTGGAAAACAGGAATGTCTTTTGTCGAAATTAGTGATTGTTGTTTTGCACAAGAGTCGTTTCGTTTACTTGGATTACCCTGGGAAGGCAATTTTATTGCGATATCCCTTAAGCAACAGCTCTCGAATAGAGATCAACCGCTAATTTTGTCGGGCCGATATTTCGCATTATTATACCCTCACATATAAACATCCAATCAATTGTCGCTATTAACATCACGTGACAGTCCAATATTTACGATGTAGCCTTACTCGAAGGGCTATACAATTCCTAAGGACAGCAACATATTGGACATCAACCTTTTGACTGTTAACGCGTTTTTGTGTTAAGATATTTTGTTCGATATAATTAAACACGTATTGGATTCATCTTATATCCGATTTTTTACCGACATCCAAATTTTAAAATTTCAAAATTCAGTTGTGTTTTCAGTGAAAGACTAGAGTTGTCGACCATAATATCAACGTCCTACACCTTTTCAAACAGTTAAACTTATTTCTGTGTCCCGACAATACCCAAATTCAAAATGGCCTACGGAATTAAGATATTTGTTCTCGTTTTTATGGGTTACACTAAACCTGCATGATATCCGAATACCATTTCTGGTGTAGAGAGCTGTTTATCCAATACAAATGAGTGGTACAATGATAGGACAGCTGTTAATATTAACATTTACAAGCTACCGTTTGGCGTAAGTTATCACCCTTTCTTAGGCCAGATCTCTACCGTGCGCGCCAGAGCGGTGAAAGATAAAAAGGATGACTCAAACCTAACTTTCTAGAACTAATCTCAACCCTAACCCTAACCCTAACAGTAATCCCAACCATTGCTAATCCTAACCTAACGAAAAATAAAGACCAAACAAAAACAGAAAGATCCTTTTGAGTCATCTCTTTTAGCCACCACCCCCCCCCCCCCCCCCCCCCCCCCCCCCCCCTTCTTCCAGGCGTGCGGGCGAGGTTAAAATTTGAAACGTAAACAAAATACATTAAAATCTTTTCGCCTAACGATAGCTTACAAATGGTAGTAATAAGTCATATTCTATCTATTACTCTGACATTCTGAGGTTTGTAGCTTTGTTTTATGCAATTACTTTCTTCAAATGTTGAGCAATTTCGCCGGTTTTCTTCGAGCGTGAAACATCCCGAGTGAAATTGTTCCTGGAAATATTCTCGTATAAACTCAATATGAAAAACCTCACGTCCATTACCTACTACTTGTCCCATCCCACCTCTATAGAATAGAATAGAATAGAATAAAATTTTATTTCACGAGGGAAAAGACGTATTAACCATAAATGTTATCTAACACACAGCCCTCAACATACTACAATATTTACAAATACAACAGACATAACTAATACATTATATAAACAGTGGGACTAATAATGTGAAGTAAACTAATTAATTTGAAATACATTAATTTTACAATTCAATAAAAATTTACAGATATAGTTCCTGTGGTTTCTTTTCAATGCTAAAAATCATATGACTTTGTATATAACATTAAGTATACTGGCGTTATTTACAGTAGGTCATACAAAAGTCAACATTCATGTACTCTATAAGTGTCTTCAATATAATGCTTGTAAATTTCTATGAGCCTAGGATATCATTGCAACCAAAGATGACCGAGAGAATTATAGCGAACAACGTTTCAAGAAGATAAAGCAGTGGCTCAATGATACCGTTGCCTTGCGTAGAAACTTTGACTATTAAGGCTATTAATTATCGACTGATAGATTGTAAGGATTTGATGAACCAATAGGAATTGCGGATTGGTCATAGAACATATTGATCGATATTTGCTAGCAACCGTAAGTAAATATCCATCATCACCTATCACCAATCCGCTATTCTTATTAGTTAATCAGAACTCTCGCCCTCTTAGGGTCACCCTAGATTGCAAAAATAACTACCCGCCAGCGTCTACCTTAAAGCTACCCAAATTACAAAGCTAGCCACCTTCCAGCACGGTCTACTATCACTATCCATCCCTAGGGCTACCATCACGAGGTATAATGGAGATCAAGTTGTTGTCTTCAACCACGCAATTCAACCACGGCGAGTACTCTTATAGTTTACGTAAATTCTGGGTGTGAACCGCTGAAACAAATTAGCTGTTTGAAGGCTCACCCAGATAAACCAATGATCCTAACTTCCACACCGTGGTTGAAGACAACAATTTGGTCACTATAATAACTTCCCTCATTGATCACTAGATTTGAATTGAACTCTTATGGACGGAGAGCTTTTTCTGTCACAGCTCCCACATTATGGAATAGTCTGCCAGAGAACATCAGAAACATTAGGTCTCTTAATTTAAATGCTGTGTTAAAACTTTTCTTATTACACGTGCATATTGTTAAGTATTTTTATTTGAACATGTAAATCAGACGTAATTTTAATTCTCTCTAGATTTTTACATGTAAAGAGCTATTGGATTTTTTTAAGAAATTGCGCTATATAAATGAAATATTATTATTATTATCTCTAAATAAAGACTGCATCGAGCAACTATTGTTCCGAAAATGAAACCGGAAGTAACTCGTGGCGGCCATCTTGATGAGACCACGTTATATAGTTTTACTATAGGCGACAGATACTATCTTTGTCTGATATTTTAAGATGCTAAGTTGAATCAGTTGTCGAAGGTTTTTCCATAATATAGAACACAAAGTATGGCTCCATAACAGTAATTATGGAGACGGAAGTAGCGCATCGCTGTATCCAAAATATGGTTGCTCGATCCAATCTTTATTTAGAAATCAATGGCCATCCTTCATTGCAAAGCTACCTACCCCAGGGTCACCGTGCCTCCGAGACAACTTTGCGGTTTCTCATGCATGTAAACTAATATTCACTGTAATTTCTCAAGAAATTCATAAAAAAGGTGACTCGCGCAGGATAACTCTGAAGGAAGGGACACCCCTATGTAAAAAGCCCTTAGGTTGCATTGCCAGGTTCATTGGGAAATATTTTGGCCAGATAACGGGAGGAAGGAAAGTAATGCGCCAGGCGAGCTGGAGAACATGGCGGGTTTTGCTATATCCTGAGCGCTGTTTGTCAGTGCTGTCCACAAGCAATTGTCTTCTGGACGATCCTTTTCTAGTATCCGCGATAGCCACGGTAGGTTTCAAAATGGTCGCGATATTGATGATAAGGTTAGTATTAGTATTAGTATTAGCTAAGTACATGATAGCTACCTCTCGCGGATACTAAAAATAGATCGTCCAGAAGACGATTGGTTGCTGTAACTGACAATTTGAAGAACACCCAGGATGTAATAAAACCCGAACATTACAGGGAAAGGGGGTGGAAATGACATAAAGAACATAATTTCCCCCGCATTTTTTGCCTGCGCCCCTTCCTGTTATCCCTCCCTAATATTCTATATTATCCCTACCCGACCCTATATTTCTCAATGGCCTGCACGCAGGCTACATGTATATCACAAAAGGTCATGAGTTTCATTTCCAATCATAGATTCGTATATCCTCTTTATGTATACTTATATGTTCAATAATGTTATTACTAAACTACACGATTTCTTCCCTTAATATACCATTTGTTTCGGAAAACAATATAAAAGTTCGGTTACAAATTTACTAGCGCTGAAGTGCCTTCCTCCATACAACGTCCTTTCACCGTTGAATATCTTCAGCTAGTTCTGGGTCCTGACGACGTATATCTTCAACAATTTTATCCATACGATAACTGAATGAAAGGAGTGGGAATTTGCTCAGCATTCCTGTGGGTTTGTACATGATACTGAATAAACCAAACGCAACAACTTCTCCTGAAGAGGAGCACACAGGTACTCCACATTTATCTGGCGTACTTGACGTAGTATGAAAGACTAGAGAATATTTTCCTTTTTCCAGGATGTCCCAATTCATTCCACCAACTAAATCCAACTTTAGTTGTGGAATGTCATCGCGAGGGCAAAGTATGGATCTGCTTTTCGCCCAATTTATCAAACCTTCTGGAAAAGGGATTACATCACGTACGTGTAGCCTGCTTTCAAGGGAAGGACATCGTCTTGAGATCGAAAATGATGATTTTGGTCCATGATATGATCCAAGATATGGAGTATTCAATTTAATGACTGCATAATCTAGGTCAGAATCCTTATCTGAGCAGCAAACCAGTTGGTACTCTTTTTCTTTCAACACATATGGAGACGTATCGTTGGAGGTCAATTTTAGTGTTGGATAGTATTGAGCTTCTATACCAACTTTACTTGTGGTCATCAAGCAACGTTCATTAGGAAGTAGCCATCCCAATGCACCAACATCACGTTCTTCACCACTACTGTTGTACTGCGTAATGGTGAATATATCAAAGGAAAAGTGCAGCAAGATGGAATCTAAGAAATAGATCTTTGTCAGAACATGCAAATACCTGCTCAGACATACTGCATAAATCACTAATATGTGAACGAAGCACTCCTCGATAAAGATATTTCAATAAAATAATAATAAATAAATTTTAGATTGTGAAAATTCTGTATAGTAAATATTGTTAGAAAAAATATAGGTATGCAGTTTTTAGTTTAACAGCGTACGATATCATGATCTACATAACTTATTTAATTTACAACGTATGACAACATAGTTTACTAAATGAAATTTAGGCTACTGTAAGTAAAAAAGGAGATAAATGTTTGTCAGCGGTTACTCCATTAAATGATATGCACAGTTCTTGGCGAACCTGACTGGTTGGCGCACACTTGACATGCTAATAAGAGCGAATATTGTCTTGTTTTTTTTACGCTCCCTCCCTCACCTGTTAGTATGCAAGGTAAGTATATACTTTTGTCACTGCTTTGACAGTGTGGCGGGAGTCGGGCTGTGGTGGGGTAGTCATGGTTACCTCGGCTAATGGGGCGCACCTGGGCGTGGCAACAACCCTCCAATATTTAAATTGGGGATACTTTTTTATTCATTTTACGCTCTTATGGTACAATACTCTAATGTGCCATATATGTATATTTGTTGTCGTGTACGCTATATTGGACTGTCTACACTTTAACAGATATATTTCCCTAGCTATGGTAAAAAAATAATGTGTCTGTGTAATATGGTAGCAAATGCCTGACTACACCGTTTACAGGTACATGGATGAATATAAAACAACTAAGTTTTCGTCTCGAAGACTCGAACATCAGAACGTACATTGTAGGGTCAAAAGAGTCAACGAGACGAAAGTTGTTCACATGCCATAGACCTCTTTCATAATGGAGACTATCGTAAATATTCCTTTAATTACGCAAGGCTTTGTTTGTGTGTAATTTAAAATAATCTTCACTTCCTAATGAGGATGTAAAAGCTAATTTAGACGCACATAAAAAGAATATTTAAAATGCCGGCCATTATGAAATTAGTGTAATATATAGTGCAGCCGCACAGATAAATGTATACAATATATATATATATATATATATATATATATATATATATATATATATATATATATATATTGATATATATATATATTGATATACAGTATATATATATATATAATCATTATAATATATATAAGTATACTAACTTTGTTTACTCGATAAATAAGCACCATGAAGAACTCCATAATCGCAAGCATACTCCTCTTCTTTATTCTTTTTCGATCTCGGATTTTTTCCTTCTAATTCTTCCAGCTTTTTTCTACACACTCGCCATAAATGTTCATCACCACGATAGGAAACCACTTTGTAAATATGATCCTCATATTTATCTGAAGTAAGCCAGTCCACCACAGTTTTATGAAAAACTGTTAAACTATCGTCATAAACAAGCAACAGGGCGGAGATGCTTTCGTTCACCTTTTGAATAATACTCTTGAGAATAATTTCAGGGCGCGATTGCCCTGACAGAGACGATTCCGACAAACCAAGACCTTGCCCGATGAAAGCTAGTGGAAGGGGGCTTGAGCCACGGCCACAATTTACAAAATTCGATAAAAGTCGATGCTTGGATCCACTTTCATGCGATCGAAATAATCCTTGTAAACAGCAGAGATACTTCCAGGAATAATGTCTAAATCTATCTTTCCTGCTATTTTGCTGTATTTTTGTAGGGCCACCAGAATATGAAAGGCAAAAAGAAACGAGCCTCCGCACTTAGCAACCAATTCTTCGACAATTTCTTCAGAAGGCGTGAGACTGGAGAGACCATTTTGGAGGAAACATCTTATATTCTTCATCATTATCTTCATCATTGGGTAGGAGTTCTACCACTTTCAAATGACGCAAGGTCTTCTGGACTGGTAATTCTGGTCGGCTAGTGATAAGAACTTTGATCCACTTTGGAAGCTTTGGAAACTCCTTTGATATAACATTTAACAGCTCACGTTTTCCTCCACTTTCACTCTCGTCAAGAGCATCAATTACGATCAGCATTGTTTACCGTTCTCCTAGTTCGTACAAAGGGTCATGTAGGAGCACACGAAAAGCATCTGGAACAGTGTCTCTAGAAGGCGCTCAATGAGTTTTTCTTGAAACCCAAGCATATTTTTACATAAATGATTTGCAAGAGACTCCAGCATCTTTAACGGATTACGATAATTAGCAAAGTTAAATTGACAGAAATGACAGCCAGCTAACTGTCTTCTTTTCTCATAAACGTCGCAAACTTTAGCAGAAAACACGCTCTTTCCCACCCCTGGGCTCGCGGTAAGCACCATGACTCTAGAATCTGGCTCTTCCGTAAACCACAAATCAACGCGATCGAGAAGCCATTTTATAATAATAATAATAATAATAATATTTTTAATCAGCACTATTTTCGCATTAAAAATGAATTACAATGTGCTTTACAATAACTAAGCTACAAAATATGTTGAAACAAACTTTTACATGAATAACTAATTGAGATTAACACGCCTTATAATTGTCCCGATCTTAGCCTTGAAATGGTACTAGAAAAAAAACTTCGTTTGAATCGTTCGGTTCTGCATTTAAATAGAGTCCAAGTGTTCCTAAGATTATAATTATGTGTACGTTCACCAGCCTGGGTTAAATATTGCGAAAGTGGACCGCCTTTTTCAATTTTCTTGATGGTTTTCACGCAGAGGTTGGTACGTCTGTCATCTAGCCTAGGGCAATCCAGATGTTGTAATGCTTCTCTGTACGAGCGACCAGGTTGGATAATTCGCAAAGCTCGTTTTTGGACTCTCTCCACTTCTTCCGAGAGGTAGGAGGGCAGGCTGTTATGCCATACTACACAGCAGTATTCTAAGATAGAACGTATCAGGGCAACGTAAATGGTGAAAAGGTCTTCAGCAGGAACGCCCCCCCGATACAGTACACGTAAGATGTGCAGGCGTTTAGACGCCTTCGAAACGGTTGCGCCAATGTGTTCGTTCCATTTCAGATTGCTTTGAATAATTAAGCCAAGCACTTTGTGTGAAGTAACAGGTTCCAGCACTTTCCCATCTACTTGCAAAGGTGGAAGTCGAGGTGTCTCTCTAAAAAAACAAATCCGTAACTCTTTACACTTTTTCGTGTTCAGCTTCATCCAATTATTGGACGCCCATAAGCTAACGGCATCAAGACTACATTGCATAGTTGAGTTACTGTTTCTTGCTAACCCCTCAGATATTGAGACATCGTCCACGTATTTCCACGTTGCAGTTTCAGGGGAAGGGATTTTGAGGTCGTTGATCATAAGCAAAAACAAAATTGGGCCCAATTTAGATCCTTGAGGGATACCTGCATGAACAGGAAGCCAGTCTGAGGTCCCTTCACTAAGCTTAACGCACTGTCGTCGATTTGAGAGGAAGCTGATTAACCATGGCAACAGAGACCGTCTAACCCCTAAGTCAATCAGTTTTTCAACGAGCACATTGTATCCGATACGGTCAAAGGCTTTTGAAAAATCCAGAAAACAAAGACGGAGGTGTTTACCAGGGGAATCCAAATGCGAAAGCCAGGTATGAACCATGTCTAGAAGGCAAAAGGTGGTCGAGGTCCCTTTTAGACATCCAAAATGGCTTGGATCAATTTTGTCTTTGACGTCAAAGATCATCCAAGACACCACAAAATCTTCCAAAACTTTTGATAAACAAGGTGTTAATGAAATGGGTCTGATATCACCTTCACATGTAGGTTGTTGTGTCTTTGGGATCGGAGTAATGTTGGAGTCTTTCCAGATTACTGGTACAACTCCAGAAATCAGAGATGTATTAAAGATGGTGGTAACCGGTTCTGCTAACTCAAAAGCAAATTCCTTCAAGATGCGACTTGGCACATTATCGGGACCATGGGCTTTAAAAGGCTGTACTGCGAGAAGTTTCTTACATACTTCATAAGGTTGTATAGTTGGTGGGTAGTCTTCAGCCGGAAGGAAAGATGGCAATGTTGTTACGTTAAGTGGGGGAATGTCCGCGTTGACTGACACGAAGAATTCATTTAGGGTGTTAGCTAATTCCACATTAGATAAAGTTCTACCATCACGCTCGAGAGATAAGCACGACGTCTTATCCGATTTGCCAGACATTCTATTAACTATCTTCCACCACTTTCTGCAATCATCTTTCTTCAAGTGTTGAACTTTATTTTTGTAGAAAGACTTTTTTCTGGCGGCAATTTTTTCCTGGACTTTATATTTCAACGATTGCCATAAAGACACATTTCCATTATGGAAGGCTTTCTGTCGGTCGTTGATAAGAAGTTTGATGGTTGGGGTTATCCAGGGTTTGTCGGACTGGTGATGCCTTAGCGTCTTCAAAGGGAATATCCGGTCAAGGGCGGATGTTAGTTGAGATGTAAAGGAGACAGCAAGTTCATCAGCAGAAGGGTCTGGGCCAAGCTCGCCATACCAGTCGTGCGTAGAAACCCATCTTCCGAATGCATCTATTCCAGACTGAGGATAACGGCGCACCAATCGTTTAATTGGTTTAACTTGCGACTTACTCCCAATATTTTTGATAGTTAGGTAGCCATTGTACAATATTGTGGTCACATGACCCTAATGGAGCAAGATTGCACGTTTTCTCATATAAATTATGCAAATTTGTGACTATAAGGTCTAGTATGGCTGAACCCCTTGTAGGAAGATGAACAACTTGTTTCAGAGTATGGTTAGAAGTAAGATTAGAAACATCAAAATTGTTAAAATCCCCAAGAATGACAATGCCACAGTCTGGGTACCTATTGCGAATAAAATCAATGGTGGTAATTAAATATTCATTAAGGTCACGTATCTCTTGTGCCGACCGATCAGGCGGATTATACAAAATGGCAATACTGCGATACCAGATAAAGGCCTAGGAAGGCGGGTTGGGCGAATCCACAGCCACAAACATTCAAAATTTGTATTTTCAAGATCTGTTCTCCGTTGAGAAGGGATATGCTGTGCCAAATACACACAGACGCCCCCGCCACGGCCAACCGAGCGGTCATTGCGGTAGATGTTGTAGCCGTTTATCGATATTAAATTGTCATCAATATCTTTGTGCACGGTAATAGCGACGATGTCTGTTGGTTTTGTTGCCAGAAAAGCCGTAAGCTCGTCAACCTTCGGAAATAAAGAGCGGATGTTAATCAAGACGAAACTTGGAAGCATGGATCGACGCGTAGTTGAATGCCTATTTTCTAGTGCCAGGATGAAATGAATCGATAAGTCGCTGACGATCTCCGGGAAATATGCACTTTGCTAAATGAGGGAGTAGACGGCGCCTAGAATGTTCATTTATAAACTGGTCAGCGGTCGTTTCCAATGATATTTGCAAATTGGAGACACATAAAGATACACCAGAATCACTATCGACATTTTCTTGACGAGAGCGTTTTGCCGTATTCTTGATTTCTTGCGTGATGGTTTTATTCGATTGAGGAGTAAATTCTCTTCCTGCTACAATGTCATAATTCATCTCTAAATAAATAAAATGTATATAACTTATTATACAGTTTAGTATACAGTACGGCTCGATATTTTAGGAGCTATGCCGTATTTGGCGAGCCGCAGGACGAGATAAAATGATGAATAAAATATACAGGTCCGACTAAAATACAATTGATGAGTAAATTATACAGCAATATTGGACACTAAATGGGAAATGTTCTCCCACTATCGACCTACTAAATTTACTAAATTTATTTCTTCCAACAAGAATTAATTAAACTTCAATAAATTTAATTTGTTTTTGGATTAAGCCAGCGAAATCTCTACTTTTCTAGTAATACGGTACTTGTGATATCCAATTTATCATATCACTGCATTTAAAGATATAATGATCTATGCGAACTGTCAGTTATACAGTTGATTATCTCGTAAGAGACCACCTCGGGGTCAGGAGAGAGTAGTCACTTACAGGAGATGGTCGCATATTGGAGAATGTTCACCACAGGGCCCAAACTTAGTGTAATTAAATAATTAATTTTTATTTTAAATAAATAAAATAAATAAATAATTTATACAGCGCGTGGTTGATAATAACAATGCATCAAATAATTTCACTATACTGTATTTATGAATTTCATTTCTCATGTGTCTTGGCTAATATAAAAATAGGTCCGCAATGCGAACATGTGGGTACCGGGAGCAATGAGCATGGGGTGTGACCAAAAGGAGGCCCATTTTTATGAAACAAAAACACTATGTTATCTAAACTGAGGAAAGAAAAATCCAAATCTGTGATACTAACTGAAATATTAGTATTATTGTCATGGAGGCTATTTATCATTATATTCATGTGGTGCCTTTAGAGTGTCTATGAAATGAAAATTCGCCCCAGTTTTTTATTGTACTTGAAAGAACACTTATAATAATGAAAAATGACTTTTAGATGCTTTTCATGTTATTCCGTTCATCACAAGATGGACACAGCATTACACCAAAACAGGCATATCTTCAGACTGGTTTGACTAAAGAGATTCAAACCTAGCTGACTAACTAAATCAAGAAAACTAAACATTGTCATGGTTCTAATGTGGTTACTATGGTAACAGAGTTTCCAGATTACTCTCTTCCTTTATATGAATTATTTGTTTTCGACCACATTTACAGCAACTTATTCAGTTTTAGTCAATGATTTCAATGATTTCCAATGTAACAATACTGTTTAAAACAATAAAAAAGTAACTGCAATGACGAAAAGTACAACATTTTGTTTCTTTACAAAGTGGCCTGGGAATGAATATGTTACCATGGGAACCTAATAACAACAATCTCAATGCTGAGTCTTGTTGACTCAGTAAGTCTGTATGGTTTGAGCCAGTTTAGTCAAACCAATCCAAAGATAAGCCTGTTTTTGAGTTTTGATGTAATGCTGTGTCCATCTTGTGACGTCACGGCATAAGATACAAAAGTCACTGTCATGTAAAAGCTATTTTTCATTATTTTTCGTGTTCTTTCAAATACAATGATGGAGTATTTTCTGACACTGCGAATACTGAAACACTGTTACAATCAATTGTTAACAAGCATTATTATATACCAAGTGTCAAAGTTCCCTTTTTCGAGTGTTATTAGTCGAGAGTATATCACATGAAAATGACGAAATTTAGCTGTTTCCCCTGCAATAGCTCTGAGAAGGCAATAATATGTTGTCGACCGCCTTACGCCTTAATTGTATTTAATTTAATGTTTGAAGAATAAAATAGTTCATGTCTTTACGTTTTGTTTTTTCTTTGACACTTGGTATGATAATAAAGCACTTATTTACTGGGACATTGGGAAAGCAGTATGTTTTGACATACTGCTTTCATCGACGGTCTTTCATACTGGGACCACATACTGTTTCCCTCGGTCCCAGTAAATATTAAGTGTTAAATATTCATTGTTGGTTTCTAAACCAAAAAATAAATTTGTAAATGCAATTTCTCCAGCTAGTTATTCACTATAAGTTCATT
This sequence comes from Chrysogorgia sp. JL179-B06, assembly GCA_035772405.1. Lineage (NCBI taxonomy): Eukaryota > Metazoa > Cnidaria > Anthozoa > Scleralcyonacea > Chrysogorgiidae > Chrysogorgia > Chrysogorgia sp. JL179-B06. Next base: position 1,295,830 of record JAYKKM010000029.1, on the reverse strand, counting down.
TATTGATACCATGACAGGAACATCAGTTAACAACAAAACATCTTAATATTTACAGAACCTTTATTGACTTTAATGCAACCATACAAACAATTCGCATGTAACAAAATATTGTTCAAGCCATTCATGCAATTACCGCATAAATATGTTACCTTATGCAAAAATTATAGCGGTCAATGATTTGCTATACACTGTATACCAGCATTGTCGCCAAATTTAGACTGACTTCCTCACCTGAAACTGTCAGATGGATATACTGTATAACATTTGAATTTGACGAAGAAATATAAAACAAAAACAGTCACATAAACAACATAGTAGCTACTCAGAGGAGCGAAGCTATTAAGCACATAATTTTATGATCAAAGAAATACCTTGTACAGTAAATAAGTGAAAACGAGAAAGATACAACTTACCTTTAATGTAAACTACACAAGCCAAACGCACTCGATCCGCCACGAGGAAGAGCGAATTATTAAGCCAAAATTAAAACGCATTCGATCAGAAGACACCACGAATTAGATCACGAGCATTGCCAACTTAAACGACACGACCTTTGTACGTTGAACTTGTTAAGATTTTTCGAGATTTTCTACCGTATAGTTTGTTTCGATGATCGATGGGACGACATTTTCCGATGAATTCCGAATGAGTATCTGAGTTGCGCAGTTGTAATTTCGATGTTGAACCCCTAAATACCTCCCTAATACCCTACCTTGCTTACCTCAACGCCGTGACTATATGGGTACCGCTGACCGCGGTACCCACAAAAACTGTTTGTTAACAATGACTTTAATCTTGTTATTAGACTTATGTGATATGAAAATGAAAATAACTTATGACGTCAGAGGTTATCACATTTTTAGAATATATCTTTGAGATTATTCAACGAAATCACTTGAAACGTTGCACATTATACGACACTTAGTGAAACCTAACATTATTACATGTCTAATTTCTTGATTTTGTAAAAAACGTATAAAGCTCTTGACGGTTATTCATTTTCATATCACATTAATCTAAATAACTCGAGAACGACGTGAGATATGAAAGATCTCTAAATTCGGAGTTCATTTAAATAAGACAAACTTAATTTTCGTTTCATATACATGTACACTTAACCTAAACAACAACGTGTTTACAAAGTTATATATTTTTACATAGTTCATACAGTAATAATATATACATTCTCTGCGGTGTTCGCTTACGAGAGAAGAAAAACAACTAGAAAAGTCTAAAATCCAACCACTAAGTAGGTCGCAGTCACTTACGAGAGTGGTTGCTTACGAGAGATTTTAAACACAGTATTTCACTGAGAAATAAAACAGGAATTTGTAAGTGTGATCGCTTAAAGAGAGTTATCTGTATAACTGGTTGAAGAACTTGAAAAACAAAGCCTTCTGATTACTAAATATTTTCCCCGCCCACCATTACTTATGTTTTGTTATGAAGACGAAAAGATCGCGAGCCAAACAATTGTATTATTGATAGTCATAGACAAATTAAAACAGATCTGCATCTGCATGGCGACTTATGACTACATTTCGCCTTATATCTCCTGAAGGATAAGCCATGAAAATGGCTTCTTTCATTCTTCAAGAAATGTTCTTTCTCTACTTTCTGCTCCTTTCTCTATTAAGACTATCATTATTACTAATAATCTATTTGAGTATTAGCTGGTCTCATTTAAGGTTAGCTTACACGTACGACATTCGCATGAACGCAAGATAGAAATAAAGAATAACATCTTCTGTAGGTCTAGGGCACATTATTTTGATAAAATTCAAGACAAAAGAAAACAAGAATAATTTTTCATTGCGTTGCCTTTTGTCTACCATTTGGAATATATGTGAAGTACCATAATAAGGTTTTGGGTGATAATAATCCTTAGTAATTCTTTCTGAAGTGAAAATATGCTGAAACTTCCCAGTCTCAAAGTTCTTGAAAAACTCATAAAAAACCGAAAAGTTGTGTCACCGATCTTGTTTAGAAAATATAACTGCCAGTAAACCATGGGTTTTTCCCGTGGCATAGCTATTTTGACTAACATTCAATTTCGTCTTGTTATTTAAAAAATCACTTACAAAAGCACTTACTAGTTTATACTGGTTGGTAATGTAGTATATAGAGGTTATTTCATGGTTGGGGAGCGCGTACGATTTTTATTCACGAGTGAATAAAAATCGTACACGCGAACCAACCATCATTTTCACTTGTTTATTTTATAAGTACTGAGATTTCATTTAGTTCCGAACTAGTTAAAGCCACCGAAGCGTTAGGTTTATTTCCTTTTCCTCAGTGTTTCTTTAATTATTTTTGCTTAGACTGCATGAGAGTTTTTCTTGTCTTCACAAATGCTAAGTCATCAATACTAAGATTTTCTTAAGATGTCGCTCGAAACTTGCTAATAAACTTCGGAGCGAAGATGGCTCGCATTCTTTCCAGACACGTACTCATTCAGTTCCACTGTCGGAATATCTTCAACTTTTCGTAGTTCAGTCTTGGTTTCCAAAAACGTTTGCAGTAGTTTTACATCTCGTTGGGTTTTTTGTGAAGTGGCTTTGTTTTCTTGTTCGGCAATAAAATTATCAACCGAACTGGCGTTCACAAATCTTTCAGACATTTTGAAATTGCTTCCACTAGTTTTCGCGCGAAAAATGACGTCGTTTCCCGTACGATCACTTATCACTGGTGAAAAAACATCGCTCGTCCAGTCAGACTTTTTCGCTAGTGAAATTTCATCGTTCACGTCGCTGATTTTCTGTGGCTAAAACCAGAACGATTATTACGGACTGCCATTTTGATGAATAAATCTCAGTATTTATATGATAAATGAAACCACGCTACGGCAAATTTGTGATTTTTTTAGAAAAGTAAAAATTAAGATACTAGTATCTCCTTGACAAATTTATTAGTAGCTGATTTACCTCCTTAGTTAGTTTTTCAATGTTTTTCCTCCCTAACACTTTACCAGAATACTACTTTATTAATGTTAAGGTGGCTATGGTTTTATAACCGCGCGCGAGCTGGTTGCTAATTTCGCAGGAAATTTACTGATAATCGGAACATTTTATGACGTCAGGGCAATGTATTTGCTCGTCAGGGCAATGTATTTGCTCGTCAGGGCAATGTATTTGCTCGTTAGGGCAATGTATTTACTCGTTAGGGCAATGTGTTTGCTCGTCAGGGCAATGTATTTGCTCGTCAGGGCAATGTATTTGCTCGTTAGGGCAATGTATTTACTCGTTAGGGCAATGTGTTTGCTCGTCAGGGCAATGTATTTGCTCGTCAGGGCAATGTATTTGCTCGTTAGGGCAATGTATTTGCTCGTTAGGGCAATGTATTTACTCGTTAGGGCAATGTATTTGCTCGTCAGGGCAATGTATTTGCTCGTCAGGGCAATGTATTTGCTCATCAGGGCAATGTATTTGCTCGTTAGGGCAATGTATTTGCTCGTTAGGGCAATGTATTTACTCGTTAGGGCAATGTATTTGCTCGTTAGGGCAATGTATTTGCTCGTGAGGGCAATGCATATGCTCGTTAGGGCAATGTATTTGCTCGTTAGGGCAATGTATTTGCTCGTTAGGGCAATGTATTTGTTCGTTAAGGCAATGTATTTGCTTGTTAGGGCAATGTATTTGCTCGTTAGGGCAATGTATTTGCTCGTAAGGGCAATGTATTTGCTCGTTAGGGCAATGTATTTTCTCGTTAGACCAATGTATTTGCTCGTTAGGGCTATGTATTCGCTCGTTAGGGCAATGTATTTGCTCGTTAGGGCAATGTATTTTCTCGTTAGGGCTATGTATTTGCTCGTTGGGCTATGTATTTGCCAGTTAGGGCAATGTATTTTTTCATTAGGGCAATGTATTTACTCGTTAGGGCAATGTATTTGCTCGTCAGGGCAATGTATTTTCTCGTTAGGGCTATGTTGCTCGTTAGAGCTATGTATTTGCTAGTTAGGGAAATGTATTTGCTTGTCAGGGCAATGTATTTTTTCGTTACGGTAATGTATTTACTCGTTACGGTAATGTAATGTGCAAGTATTTCCTCGTTACGTATTTGCTCTTCCTTACATAGTGTAACCTTATATCGATACGTACTATAAGTCCAGATGAGGGTCTATTAAAGAGCATTGGCAAAAATCTTACCTGGTTGGTCACATTCTCCTAACCACCTCTGCTCACCAGGCAATGGCATCCCGGGAAGCATTTCCTGTTAAGATATACAACTTGTTATAAGGTACATTAACACACTGTGATTAATTGGCCCAATTTATGGTTGAGATGCATGTTAAGGACGAGAAACTGTCAGTATAGAATGATTTGCGGGCTCATAATCCGTACTCGTCGTCCTATTTCTTCTTACTTACCATGCATCAAAACCATAAATCTGCCTGATTAATCGCAGTGTATAAAAGTACCTTTAGATATATTTGATATAGACGTTCTGTGACAAACATGCAGATGAACTTATTGAAAAGTTCTCGGTAGGGAGGCTGCAGGTAAACAACATAGGAAGAGTATAGGAATATTCCTTGAAGATATTTCACTCAACCAAAAAATGACTAAAAAGTTCGTTATAAAGATTATTAGCGCACCGTGTCGATTTCGAGCGTTTTTAAATTTGTCATTTTCAATTTTGTCGTTTTGACACTCTAGTTATAAGGTACATAGGAAAACGTTGCCATTATTATATGCAAATTTGTCATATTTGTTGCCAATTTGTCACCACTTTTGCCTCAACAGAAATTACATCTCTCATGGCAGGCATGTATAGCCTCTTATTATCATTTTTTCTCTGATAATTGGGGTCTTAGCTTGTCACATAATTCCATAAAATGTCTTCGGCACATTCTATTAAATTAAAGCAGTTTTACACTCTCCATTCGTGATTCATATTTGTATTCGGCATGGTTGACACCGTCGCTTCCTTGGAAGTTAAACACATTTTAAATCGTTATTGAATAATTAAACACTTGATAAGCTATATATTTTGTTTTATTGGTTGTCAACGATGTTGTTTTATAACAATCAAAGATACCAGTTAAATAACCAAGCTCTTTCAAAGTTTTGATCTGTTCACACGAGTTCAAAATGTAAAATGACACAGTTCAACACGTTTTCAATAGCTAAAACGATTATTATCATAGGCAATTGGCGATTTCATGTTCTGCCTTTTGGGATATATAATTTTTTGTATGCATCTTGTATCGTGCTTGTATTTCCAATTAAAGTAGTTAAAAATGTTCACTGAGAATAATACTCACCATTCCTTCATACGTAGGCATTTCTGGGTGGAGTCTATCTCTGGGTAAATTTGCCCGAGGTAGATCTCTATCCATAAAACCAGGCATACTAGGTTGCGGTGGCCGAAGCATGTGACCTAAGAAACATACAAAATGTATTACGAAATAAAATCAACCCCTATATATCTTTAGGATTATGTAACGAAATTATGAAATTATGCATGTGTATCATTAATCAACATGATTAACCTACACTACTGAGTTGACAGAAAATTGTTGACTCGAGCGGGATTTGAACTTGAGGATTCTGGTCTACTGCTCAGTACCAGGTGAACTACCGCACCAAACGGAAATTTACTACTAAAGCCGCCATGTTAATTCAATTGCAAAGTAATACAGCTACATATTTTTACACTTCCCACATTAACAAAATGTACAAAATGTATTATAATTTAGATGTGTACCAATGTATTTTGTCACTGGTTGTATCTGCAAGATTTTATCAACGACACTGGAAATAAGTGCTGCAGACCTGTTATCTCTATCATTACGTATTCCCAGATGACCTATTGTTATGCTGCATTCTGGTTAATAAAAAGTAACTTATTGGAACATGATTTCAACACATAAGTTACTTTGAGTGGAATTTTCAGATATTTTAAATTAATAAACGATTGTGGGAGGCTCCCATAGATATTTTAAGTTCAATCCTGCTATTACTTTCACGCCATTCCTATGTCACAATGTAATTGATATATTGAAGTGCGAGCTCAAAATTATAAATGCTGTGGGGTTTTAGGATGTACTGTACAATTATATTGTATGGAAATTAGTCCCTACTGTACAACCAGTCTGCAATCTTCCCAACACAGATACGTGTGGCAGACAAACACAGTTGGTTAGAAATCATCTGCCAAAATCCTGGTGGGTCGCTAAACTCATCGCTAAGTTACATGTAGATTGATTGGGAATGAAATTATTTATATTAAGGAAGTGGATAAAGGTCCGACAATTTTAGGTATATTTAGGGTTAGGAATGGGGATATTTAGGGTTAGGGTAATTGCATTTATATGTTTATAAATTGTTTATATAGTGATGTCGGACCAGGAGCATTTAGCCTATGGGGGCGACGATCGAGGATGAACATGAAATCTTGTTGGTCAGTAGTCACATTAAATGGATAACATCAAGGGAATCGAGGTATATAATCGTCAGAATTTTTTTCCTTAAAAGGGACACTCCGGCCCAAATACAAATGCAGTTCATATGAAAGATCTTACTGACTTTAGATTATTTCCAAAGTTTCAGCATTCCTATCAATTTAGTTAAGAAGATGTGGCTAGTTGAAGTTGGAGAGTTTGTCCAATTTCGACGCCATTTTGTTTCTCAAATATGACGTCACTGAGTGACGTGATCTCGTATTATGCCTAAGAAGCTCCTCTACTTTCCTGCATGATGAACTAAATAGTTTATTTCGACTAATTTTCGTCCAAAGACCATTCACAATAACTATCACTATGTGATCGCCATCAAAACAACTCCACTGACGATAAAGAATCGAATTTTATTCGATTTGTCAAAATGAGAGGATATTTTCATCTATTATTTGCAGTTTATTGTTACAATATAATGAAATAATGTGTAGTTATATCTACGATAAGGTGTATGTATGATCAGTGTCTGTTCGGTAATATTTAGGACATTTACAGCGCGAAAATCACCCGTTTCACCTGTTCTAATAGTTCTAATATTTAGAATGTTGTACTTAGCCATGCCGGATTCCTATCTAAGCTATCTAAACCGCTGGTTATCTTGATTGCAGTTATCAGTGAACTCAATATATATAACTGGAACGATAACTCGTAAAGCAAAAAGTGAGGCAAAAAGTTCCAGGCCCCTACGCCCCGTACGCGGTTTGCAGGTAGATTTTTGGCCCTGATATATTCAGTCTCGATCTGCTTCAAGGTAAACGTTTTTGTAGTTGTAGACCTTATAATATTTTTGGTAAATAAATTACTTGAACCATGGATAGCTAGTAAAATTAATTTATTTCACTATCCATGCTTAACTGACTTCGTAATACGCACGCCATCTTCAAAACAAAAACACAAACTTTCGCCTATGTTTGGCAAACGTTTTCTTCAGAAATAAACCACCCCCAAAGCTATAGAATATATTAAAGGAAAGATAAATGATATATTAACAACATACGTACAGCTTTTTATCCCGGTAGCTAACTTAGTTCTCTTTAAAAGCGGATAATCGAACATGCCCAAAAATATAATTTTCGTCACGGATACCATATCTTGTAAACAAAAACACCAACTTTCGGCTGTCTTCGACGAACGTTTTCTTGAGAAATAATCAACTCCCAAAGCTACAATATATATTAAAACAAAGATAAATTTTTATGTGTTTGCAATATGCGTACAGCGTATCCGGCTAGCGAACGTAGTTTTCTTAAAAAGAGCGGATAATCTAACTGTTCTAACATCCAAAAATAAAAAATTCAAAATATGTACCTGCAAACCGCGTGGGGGCCTGAAACCTTGCCTCACTTGACCCATATATAGAGTTCACTGGCAGTTATTGACTAAGAATTTTTAACCAATATGGCCGCCAGAGGGTCGAGTTAAACCTTATTCTTTAACAGTTAAGACATACTCATCGGCTGGAAAACTTTGTCGGAAAAAAATCGCTATTTCGGTTAATCGATCATTTTCAGAACGGCAAGGGACATCGACGAGTCATAATGTTGAAAATATGGAGAATAGCAATGATGATTTTGAGGAAGATCCAACGTGTATTATTGATATAGACGAGGTAAATTCACAGGGCTCAGAGACAGTTTCTGGTAACGAAAGAAGACGCATAAAAGAAGCTGACCGGTGGAAGTCTTTGCGAGACGAAGTTGTTAAGACTTACGTAGAAACATCGGTAATGCCTCCCAACCAGTGCTGCGTTAAATGCTGCGAAGATGGACGGCCTGAAGTAGATGCAATCATGCGGTGTGCGGACTGTGGGCCATGGCAATTTTTTTGCAGCGACTGTGCAGAAACCCTTCACAGAACAAGAAATCAGTTCCACATTGTTGAAGTATGGAAGGTAGGAATTATTCGATCGCTGCTACTGTATACTGTACTTATCATTGACAATTGATTTGTGCAATATTATTATATAAGTCTGTATGCTACATTATATATCTGCAAGTTGTAGAATGTAGCCCACATTCTACAACTTACCTACATTGTAGGGAGGAGTGAGACGAGTGTGGTAATTTAGTGTTGAGATATGTGAATACACATAGTGGGTTCCAAGAAATATTTTGGTGTAAACAGCTTAAAAACATGTTCATTCACAATTTCACATTAATAGTAAAAGTATTTTACCTGCTACAGTATTATACCTGAAAACTAGTGATGTCGTGTAACCAAAAAGTAAATGTTTTGCTATTTACTGTAATTGTCATGCAGTTTTGCTTGCCAGTTGATCAGTTAGTATTGGTGATGTGTTTCTTTACTCATTAAAGTCCTGAGACCTACACACTGTAGTACATGTAACTCAGTAACTGTAGTTTACATGCACAGTGTATATGATGATACTTGTACTTCTATAGCCTACAGGCACACATTTGTACTGCCTGAGGATTAATTAGCACAAGGAAATACTGTGTACTGTAGTTCTCAGGGAGACGTGTAAGGAGACAGTTGAGGGCATTGTCACAAATTGTAGTTCCTATAGACAGTTGCTACAATAATTACAGTTTATATTATACCTCAACTATAAATTGTCCAATCAAAGAGCTAGATTTGTACCACATGACCAGTCAATTTAAACTCAAATTCCCCACTGTGGCAGGGTATAATAGTGAATTCCCCTCTGTGGAGGAGTATTCGACTTGAGTATCACATGCAAAATCAAATACCGCGCACAAAAACCAAATAACATGCGCGTATAAACCAAGACGAGCCTGTAAACAATGGAGGAACAACAAGATGTTTCAAGACAGCATTTAAGATTGTTTCGGTATAATACATGTACATCATTTATAGACCCTCCGCTCGGGGAATTCATCGAAATATCATCCCTCGGGTAATATTTCGTCAAATTCCTCTCACTCCAGTCTATAAATGATAAATATACCATTTACAGTTAATATACTAGCTTTTCAATTTGCTTTTATGATATATTTTCATATGAGTCAAGGTTTAGGATGCAGTATTTGCTGTAGTGTGTTTGTAGCATCACTACAAACCATTACAAACCACTACAATATGTGATCATGAAGTACTCTTACGATTAATTTTAACGCTGTACATTTATGTAATGGTTTGTAGTGTTGTATAAAAGGTCTGTATAGTTATGTAATGGTTTGTAGTGGTTTGTAGTGTTGTGTAAAAGGTCTGTATAGTTATGTAGTGGTTAATTGTAGTGGTTTGTAGTGTTGTATAAAAAGGTCTGTATATTTATGTGATGGTTTGTAGTGGTTTGTAGTGTTGTATAAAAAGGTCTATATATTTATTTAATGGTTTGTAGTGGTTTGTAGTGTTGTATAAAAAGGTCTGTATATTTATGTAATGGTTTGTAGTGGTTTGTATTGTATAAAAGGTCTGTATATTTATTAATTCAAAGTGCACAAATTTGATGTGGAAGGACAAGTTTGTCAATGTTTCGTCTCTTTTGACTATAGGAACACAAGGTGTCCTTGTGTTACTACAACCTTTACTTATCCCTCCAACATGTTATTCACACTAGGGCAACATGAAAACGAGGTTGTTGAGATTATTGCCATAAATTTTCCATGACAGATTCATTTGCTAGAATACTCTTAACACTTTACACTGTTGGTTTGAAAGTCTAAAAACCATAGTATAAAGGTTAAGTTTGTTTTTGACTTGGATTTGATGAATTTGGCAGAAACGTTTTTGCTGGAGAGCCATGTGTCACTTCATAAATTTTGTGACTCGATTGAAATCGAATACCCAACAATGTTACCTAAGCTGGTAGAGTATATATTCTTTTAAACAATTTGAAAATGTTTTGGATTGATGGTGTTATTTATTACTACAGTATATTGATATCCATCTATATATATATATACTAATGTATGTTTAGACTTAAAGTGCTACTGCAATGAAAAAAATTGTCTATAAAAAACCTGAATATCTCTGGAAAGAGATGAAGTATTGAAAAACCAATGTCAGTGTCTCATTTTTAGAGCTGGGCCCGATTAATCGATTAATCGGTTACGATACAGACAATCGATTATCATCAACAACAATCGGATCATCGAAAACAACCATACTGCTTATTTATGTTACTGTTCTTAACTTTTAAATGCGTACAAAAGAGAGAACAAGCTTTTTTAAGTTTGTTCGTTTACGTAGTTCTAGAGTTCATAGTGTTAGGGTTGATTTCCAGTGCTGCATTTTTTCGATCTACATCAGAACACATACACTCGTTCATTGACGCGTATTGAGCATACGTACGTAAAAAAAGCATCACTGGAAAACAGCCTTAAAATGACAGACAATAGCTCTGAACACTACAAGCTTTGTATATTTTTATTATATCTAACGTTTTTTCTTTATAATCATGTTTTGTTTGTTTATTATAAAAAATTATATTAAAAACTGGAAAAAATATATATATTGTATTAACTGCAAGTCTTCACTTTCTGGCACAGGAAGTGCTAATTGCTACTCAATTTACGCAAACGATTAATCGATTATTAATCGATTGTTGAGGACGATTAATCGATTATGAATTGAGCCCATTGGGCCCAGCTCTACTCATTTTAATAATACAGGTACTTTTAAATAAAATCAAAATTGGATAGATGATTTTTTTCATTGCAGCAGCACTTTACATTCCCATTTCTACCATACTTAGGTTTTTAAAGTTATAAGTTGATTATTTGGGTGTTTGCCATGACTATGATATAGTGGACCTGTTATTGTACTGTAGTCTCCACCTGGCACTAAAAATGTTCTGAGCACATCCTTGACAGTCCAAATGTGCTAATATTCTCTGACGAAGGGCCTTTGCTTGAAATGTGAGACTGTTATTTCATAATTTCAGCAGTACACCAACCTTCCAATAATCTCTTTGTTACTGGCTCGCAGATTCATGATTATCAAACTAGATTTGCTCAAGACTTGTGTCCTCATCAGTGTCGGACAATGTCAAAAAAGTTTCCATTACCTACCACTTTGGAATTCATTGGAAGAAAGTTGAAAAAATCTACGAAGTTTAAAAAGATTTAAATATAAGTTGAAAGTAACTCTTTTAGAGGCTTATACCTGCAGCATCTGATGTTTTGCAGTCTATTTTATCTAAACTGTATACGTCACTTTGTAACTTACTAGTAATTATTCTCCTAGCTGCTGCATGCCTATTCTAACTAACTTGAAAAAACAAAACTTTATTAAATTTATATTCTCAAACTGCCAAATTATATTTTGTTAACAACTTGTAACAGCTGAGGAAGCCTAAAAGGTTACAAGCTTCGCCTTCTTTTTTAGGCTTCCTTGTCACTACGGTATATATTCTATACTATTTAGTTTTTTTTGTTTAAATTCTTGTATATTGTGACAAATAAAATTATATTCTATTCTATTTTATTAATATTAGGCTCTCAGATTTATCCTTTTCAAACAAATAATAATATACATGTATATGAATTGATGTACAATAACTTTTTGTTTTACTGTTTAGGTTTTTGAACTAATTTTAAACATGTTTTAATTTCCTGTATCCATTTATTTTAAGGTAAAAAATATTTATGCAGCACTAAATAGTGGATCATTTGATGAATATCGGTAAGAAAAATGATAATGTATGCAGTCTTTGTTTCCTTTGTCTTTGTGTACTTTGTTGACCTGAATAATGAATGAATACTGTATATTCAATTGTTTTGCAGACTTGCTCATGTACATGTAAAGCATTCATTGCGAAAGCAACATAAGCTAGCGTAAAGCATTCATTGTGAAAGCAACATAAGCTCGCGTAAAGCATTCATTGTGAAAGCAACATAAGCAACATAATCATGCATCCATGATTATCTCATATACAGTAAATATCAATATTGTGAATGAAGTTACAGTATATATTAAAAGCAATATATATTAAAAGCAATGAAATTTCTTAAAATTTCTTTGGATTTCCTGTAGATAAATAAAATAATGATACTGTTGTAGCTGAATTAAGTGAGTTTTAAAACTGGTCAATAAGATTATATATATATATACCTGTAGAATCAACTGGATGATCCAAGGGCCATTTTCACTGAACTTCCACCATGTACATGTAGGAAAAATAATCTGGGTATACAAGATTGGCTAAACTTGATTTATGTCTTTTTTAATGTTAGATTTTTTAAGCACAGACTTAGAACTTTAGATTTACTAAGCATTGGTCTGGTAGACTACACAACCTGTCCTCTTTGCCCCCAAGTAAGTTTAATAGGTTCAAATTTAATTGACAATGTCCAATATCACTGTAAAATACCTGTCTAACTCTAAATATAATAAATTTATTTACTGTACCATACACTGTACCTTTTTTGGCTTATAGTTGAGATTACCTGTAGCATTCAACTACTTGTGAAATCATTCGTTTAGTTGTTAAATCATTAAACTAGTTGACGACTCGTTTAACCAGCTGACAAATCATTTCACCAGTTTTGGAATCACTCAACTATACATGTGAACTGATTCAACTATATGTTACGCCATATGACACGGTCACACGTCAATCAACGTGTTGTGAAACGACTCAACGTAAAGTGAAATGACTCAACGTAAAGTGAAACCACTCAACGCAAAGTGATACGACTCAACGTAAAGTGAAATGACTCAACGTAAAGTGAAATGACTCAACGCAAAGTGATACGACTCAACGTAAAGTGAAATGACTCAACGTAAAGTGAAATGACTCAACGTAAAGTAAAACGACTCAACGTAAAGTGAAATGACTCAACGTAAAGTAAAACGACTCAGCGTAAAGTGATACGACTCAACGTAAAGTGAAACCACTCAACGTAAAGTGATACGACTCAACGTCTTGCGAAACGACTCAACGTAAAGTAAAACGACTCAACGAAAAGTAAAACGACTTAACGAAAAGTAAAACGACTTAACGTAAAGTAAAACGACTTAACGTAAAGTAAAACGACTTAACGTAAAGTAAAACGACTTAACGTAAAGTAAAACGACTTAACGTAAAGTAAAACGACTCAACGTAAAGTACAACGACTCAAAGTCTTGCGAAACGACTCAACGTAAAGTGAAACGACTCAACGTGTTGCGAAACGATTCAACGTAAAGTGTGGCGAAGCTAGCGGTCATGCTAGTCATGCTCAGCATGACTAAAAATTTCCTGAAAATATATAGTTTTTGTTTGCTTTTATTTACTTTATTTGAAATCTCTCCTTTGAACTTTGAAGTCGTGCGCATTTCGAAGAGAACAAGTAATAATAGTTCACGCATATTACGCGGATATTCTCGCTCCGTATCCGGCCCTGTCTAAAATCCGCCGTCTTCGTTCCCAGGCTCTTTTGTTCAGCCTGGCCCTGGCCCCGGCCAAGTCATGCTCTTTGTGAATAGCAGACGGTTGTTTGGGGGGAGGGGGTTATAATAATTCGGGACGCGGAATACCCGCGAGGCGGAAAACCCGCGAGGCGGAAAACCCGCGAGGCGGAAAACCTGCGATGAGCTTTCCGCCTGACCAACTATGTTAAGGAGATTCTTGATTTATCATGGCATCAACGAGCTCTGATTCGGTCCAAACAGTCCTTGCTTATGAACTGCTTAGAAAACCGTTTTCGGCTCGAAACATCAACGAGAAAAATCTTCTTGTTGGACAGCGACCATGGCCGGATCATGGCCATTCGTCTTTCTTTCATTTTATTTGCAATGAATCGCAGTTGAAAAAGTTTACCAAGAATTGTAAACTGACCGGCGGCAAACCATTGCAAAGATTCTCTCCAAGATGACTAGATGAGAGAAACACGGATGAGAGATGAACCATGAAGACGGAATGGACAGCCCCGAAGGACAGGACAATATTATTATGCTGTGTTGACATTTATCTCGTTGATTTTTGTCCGATTTAAATAAATTCTATATCGAAATGATCACTTGAATCTGGCGAATCGAACGCTGTACGTTTCGTCGACTTAAAATGTGAATATCAGATGTTACATGCAGGGCCGTACTCAGAAAAGTTTACAGGGAGGGTGTAAGCTCCCTTCAACCGACTGACGCACTAGCTTGTACCGACTACATCCTATCGATCGAAGCTTGTCGAAACAGTGGCGGATCCAGGCTTGTTCGAAAGAGGGGTGCACATGAAGAATCAGCACGTTGTCGTCAATGTCGTGTATCTTCGCGGCCATGCCGCGGTCTGGGAGCATGCCCCCCAGGAAAATTTTTGATTTTGCAAAGCCCAGAAGTGCTTTTCCGGCGATTTCTGATAAGAATTTTTGCAAAATTAGGGCACCACGCCCTTGCTAAAAATGCACGATTACAAAGGGGCATCAAGATTAGGAAACACTTTAATATAAACTCAGATTAGGTAGTACAGAACCAATATATACACTTTAGCCTTCAGGCATCTGAAAACGTCTATCGTTTTATATCTTGGAACCCTTTTTAAAATATCTGAGAGCATGCAAACTGGCTTTTGCAATGAAAATTGGATAAGCTACCAAAACAAATCGGTCATTTATCACTCCGACTTCTTCGTCTTGACATGGTAAAAAACAGAAAACACTTGTTTGCGGAATTTTAAAGGTGGGCGCGCGCCGCGTGCGTGTATCCGCCACTGCAAAATATTGTCTTTCCGTTGGGTGCCTACTAAAATGACCCTGGTCAGCTGGTGAAATGGTTAATTAGTCCTACGTTAATAACGCACTCTCAATACGAAATGAAAACATGATGATATTTTAATAAATTTATGTCTTTGGCGTTCTCTCGTTGATTACATTTACATATAAACAAAACATTTAAGCAACATTAGATTTGTGAGTCTTACATTTGGTAGTTTTAAATTAATTTAAACTGATAAGTGCTAAACGTTAATGATTCTACTTGTCCGTGTTAAATCGAACACGTCTAAACAGTATAATTTCTGCCGACTAAAATAGAACTTCTGCCGACTGAAACTCGTATAAAGATTTTTTGGGGGGTGTCACACCCGGTTATATGAGTAAATGCGTAAGCGAGTAAAGTACCCAAAACTCGTCTTTAAAATCAAAGGACATGGGCCATGGCTTCAAGATCTATTCGACGTTTACTTTGTGATTCAATGCTTTTATGTCCATTAAACCGATATAATTTCGTAAAAGATATGTTTCGTATACCTTGCCTTTTATTTTTATAAAAGTTTTGACACACGAAGACCTTCAATCGAAAAGATATTAGAAAGAATAGCATTGCCGTGGCAGGCGTTATGCATTGGGAGGGTTGCGGGCAGGCTAGCCTGCGTGCGACGCCTGATTTTGCTTTGCATTAGTTCCTAGGCATGCTGATGCGCTCTGGTATAAAAGCGAAACGGTCCAAAATATGAAATTTTATAAACTTCTGAGCTGAAAAATCACCGCTCAGAATGCAGGAAATGCCATTTACGGGAATCTATATTTCAAAATTTTCCGGGGTGCATGCCCCCGGACCCTCCCATTTGGGACCAGCTTCGCCACTGAACGCAACGTAAGGTGAAATACGATAACCAGATATAACCTGAACGCGATAACCAGACAGCGCGCCGAAGTGTGCAAAGGTCCTGGCATGATCAAGAGATGAATTAATAAGGCGCGTTTTATTGTCAAGTTTGTGGTGGAATATTTCACACTCTTTCTTTGAGAATGAGTCTTTGATACTACTGCTATAGTGCTGCTGCCAAGGTAAGATATTATTTTTGTTCGTTGGCGTTGTACTCGTGTAGAAAATAGAATAATTTATACAACTTCGTCATCTCCTAATATGAATCAACTGAAACCACATCATTTTATACCTTTATAAGCTTCCTGCAGAATAAGCTGTGTGTTTTCCTAAAATGCATGCCATAACTCACCAAAGAATAGATATATACATGTAATAATAACTTTGTAAGATTTGCGGCATTTGCCTATTAGGATAAATAGTCTGGAACCCGTTATTTTTATGTTTATGTGACTGTAATGTATTAGTCAAATCAAAGACATTTTTTTCAAAAATGATGCTAATTCTGGGCAGGTTGAAATGCAGGTGCAAATGCCCCCGGCGGAAACATGAAAGCAATAACAGCAATTTTCAGTGTTTTCAAACATCAAATTATTATATAAATACTATTTACAAGGCACTGGTGTTAACCCTTTTACCTACTGTAGGCTGTACACTTAAGGTTTAAACTCCTCCATGATCGGTTGAGAACCGCCAGGGGGGTGAGGACAGAGTCTGCTTTCGCAGACTACACTTTACGTTGAGTCGTTTTACTTTACGTTGAGTCATTTCACTTTACGTTGAGTCGTTTCACAACACGTTGATTGACGTATGACGGTGTCATATGGCGAAACATATAGTTGAATCAGTTCACATGTAGTTGAGTGATTCCAAAACTGGTGAAATGATTTGTCAGCTGGTTAAACGAGTCGTCAACTATAGTTTAATGATTTAACAACTAGACGAATGATTTCACAAGTAGTTGAATGAATCCACGAATGTGAATTGAATCATTTCATTTTAAGTTGAATGATTTCACAACTAGTTAAATGATCTCGTAACTAGTTGAGTCGTTTCACTGTGTAATGTTTGGTCATTTCTGTTATTGTTGAGTCATTTTTGTTTAGCACGAGTGAATCAATAACAGAGAGTTGAGTCAGTTGTCTTTAAGATAGATCGTTTGTGTTGATGTTGAGTCACTTCACATCAAGTTATTTGGATTCGCTGTTTTGATATTTTTGGTGGTAACGGCCGCCCATACCAACGTAACGCTATTTGAGTAGCCTGGCGCTTCATAAAGGAGTATGTCCTTAATTTTCCGGTGATGCGCCGATACATCGTCTATCACCAGATAAAGTTTAATTGGTTTCTGTTCACTGGAATCACACGCGCACTGGAATCTACATGGTTCAGCAGCGGTAGCTACGTGGCAGATTACAATTATATATATATATATATTCTTGAATTTAATTGATTCTTTTCAGAAGTCCGGAGTACTACAGGCATAAAGCTTGAATACCCCGAAGCCAAGATTCACCCAATACGATTAATCGATTATTAATCGATTGTTGACGACGATTGCGGATATGAAGCGATGGGGGCCTGGATGTAATCCGCAGAAAAAGCGGCCTGATCCAAAGAAACAACAGTCGGTTTTCTTTGATGTACCGCGGGATACATATAGCACAATGCCCATGAATACTAATTAGATAAGAAATGAAGGAAAACACTAGGGAAATCTTTGTCCAAGGTGGATAAAATGGACAAAACTTTGTTGGAAAACCTCCTCACTCGTGAAATAAGTCAGATAATGCCCTCGAACGTTGCGCGTCCTCGGGCATTATCTCTTACTTATTGGCTTCCGAGTCGGCTTGCAACCCGTGTTTTTTTAGCGTTAAAAACCGAGCCAATAAACGTAGTTTTCGTGTGTAAAATTGATGGACAGTTATTCACACATTTCCTAATGATTTCTCGCTGTTAGCTTGGTTTCGACAAGATATAGATAGCAAAATGGGTAAAGGTCTTCTACTCTTGCTTAATTTGATGGCAACCCAATTGGCTATATCGTGTGTGTCACGACCTAGTGGCCAAACAAGGACACGTCCAACACGAACGAAGTTTTATCTTCACGAAAGATTTCCGGACGTGAACGAATTTGCAGAACGTGGTAGCGGTAATCCAGCAAAGCCAATCGCATATGGGTCGGCTGAATACAAAAAACTAGCGATAAACTTTAATAGTGATATAATTTTCGACGAATATGGTAGTCGGCGGATGAATAGGGTAGGTTTGTAATGTATAACGTCTTGTTGTTTTCCTTTCCATTGATTGCCATTAAATCAGTCACCGAGTGTAAATGCCAAATATCAGTAAATAGGTTTCAGCTCTGTCGTTACTTGTCTTTCTTGCTTTGAGTCGTTTCATTTGTGGATGTCATTCCATTCAAAGCCGTTTACTTCAAAATCAAACACTCCGATCACCATTCACCGCTTTTCTTTACCGTCTCTTTCCCTTTTTTCTAGAGGTGCAGAGAAGCGTTAAATGATCTGGCAAAATTGATAAAAGTTATATGGCCCGACGTAAGACTACGAGTACTCGCTGCTTGGAAACCCAAAAAAAAACCCTGCTCGTTGCATTACGAAGGCCGTGCTGTCGATATCATCACTTCTGACAGAGATAAGTCCAAGTTGAGTCTGCTTGCGAGACTTGCAGTTGAAGCTGGCTTTGATTGGGTTTGTTATCTTAAATTCAGAGTCCATGCTTCTGTTGAATCTGGTGAGTATTTTTTGTTTTGTAAATAGTTAATTCCAGAAAATAGCGTATCCTCATTAGTTCTTATGTTTGGGCACGTCAATCTGCAACCATTTATTAGTACTCTATGGAACGCTCTTTTATCTCCTTTTGTAGATGGCAAAGGTCAGAGTAATTTTAATGGAACAGGGTGTTACTCGACGCTTCCTCTGGAAGGTGGAGAAACAATGAGGTTGGAAAAGGAACAAAGCGGCTCCACAAGCCTCGCTGGCCGACTTGTCTACAGGAAAGTTGTTATGTTTACCGACAACAAACCAAAAGAGAAATACGTACTGTGCTGCCTAATAAGTTGTTATGTTATTTTCAATGTACTTTTAAACTGGTATTGAATTTTAATTGAAATAGGAGGGGGACATCGTTGCAAATTCAAACGGTCATAATTACTCCTTCAATTTCGAGCGCGTAATGCCTTCAAATCTTAACAAGAAACAAAGTAAAGGTTTGAAGGCATTACGCGCTCGAAATTGAAGGAGTTATGACCGTTTGAATTTGCAACGCTGTCCACCTGCACGTAGGCACAATAAAAAGTTGATTTTGTTTTAAACTTTTTATATTATTATCTTTTTATATTATTATCTTTTTATATTTTTATCGTATTTTAGAACATGTCATACAGTCATAGAGAAGCACCAAAACCAGTAGAATTTCGTAGAAAAACGCAAATCCCCCTACCCAGGCTAGACTATACGTGCACTCGTTGTTGGAAGACCTCATACGTGGAAATATGTCTCGATCGAAAAGCCAAGAGCAACCTTGAAGTAAAAAGCTCGCCTGTAAAATACTGCTCGCAGGCTATGGAATTGCTTATATTCTACTTGTTTGTTGTACCTTTGTCTGTGGTTTATGCGACCAACGACGAGATGCTCGTCTGTGAGCCGTTGAAGATTATATTCTGTCAAGAAATTGGATATAATATGACAACAATGCCAAATCGCAATCAAATGGAGGCAAAGCAGTCCATACAGACTTATAGACCATTGATCGAAATGAAATGCGCCCCAGACGTTAAACGTTTCATATGTGCGACATTTGCTCCAATATGTAGTCCCTATCTGCGCTACCCAGTGTTACCTTGTCGGTCAATGTGCGAAGAAGTCAAGAAAGGATGCATAAAACTGATGAATCGATTTGGTTTTGAATGGCCCGACTCTCACAAATGTAGTGGATTCCCCGAGTTCTCCTCAACAGGAAAGATTTGTATGAAGCCAAACCGCCAACACGTGTTTCATTCGTCCAAACCGACGCAAACTGTTTCGGTACCTTCCGGTAACGCAAAAGACGGACTAGATATTTGGCTTTTTGTTATAATTTGTATTCCGTTGCTTGTATTCGGATAGTCCTAACAGTAACCTGGTTCCTCTCATGTTTACCCTCGTTAAATAAAGTATTTCTTCTTCTTCAACTATTCTAGGGCCACAACTAGATTGTATGCAAATGACACTAACTTAACTGCATCTGGTTCTAATATCCTTGAAATTACATCGATGTTGAACTTAGAGGATATTGAACGTCTGGTGGAGTGGCTTTATGCTAACAAACTCACATTGAATGTAACGCGAAGCGACACTTTCCTTTGTCGGCATAGCAGAACCGATAAAGAAGGCAGTTTAAAGAGTGAGTGTCAGGGTAGTGCTTTCCGCGCTTGTTTTCTTCTTGGCGGCCATTTTATGGGACGCCTATTTCAGTTCACAAACGAATCCGTCGATATTTCATCAATCCTTCTTATAAATTATCCCTTTTCAAGTTTTCTAAGAAGTAAATATACCTGAGTTATCAATTATTGTGATATTTTTCGTAAAATTGATCATTTACTATAGTAATCTTTTCGATACTAGCAAAACACTTTACGTATAAGAAAGAAAAAACAGATTACAATCTTCGTAATACTTCAAATGCTGTTTGGTTGCCAAATCCACGTACGAATAATATGAAAAAGAGTTTCATATATGATGGGGCATCTATATGGAACTCTTTGCCCACAGAAATTAGGGAGAGCAAGACCCTGTCATACTTGAAACATAAAATCGCTACTCATACCTTTGAATAAGCTTTATGTAAATATAATGACCACGTAAATATTGACACTTCTAAATAGCCTTTAAATTTACTATATATATTAAAATATATAAATTATCTTGTTCTTTACTTGGTGTGCACTCCACTGACCTATATATAACTGTGAATGTTTAAAACTGTTATGTGTGGGTTAGTGGTGCACACCAGTTACTTACTTTTTACTATACTCAGTATAGCATATAAATTATCTATTCTGTACTTGGTGTGCACTCCGCTGACCTATGTATAACTATGAAAGGTCTGTTTGAAACTGTTATATATGTAGGTCAGTGGAGCGCACCCACTACTTACTTTGTACTATAGCTTATAAATTTTCTTTACTTAGTGTGCACTCCACTGACCCATATATGATCGTTATATAACCATTACATGTAAGTGGTCGGTTGTATAACTGTTATATATGGGTCAGTGGAACGCGCCCAAGCGTGTTTAAATAAAGTTATCTATCTATCTATACATAGAAGCTGCTACGAGCGCTTCGCTTCCGAAGCGTGGAAGGCCGGGTTATGCTGCTGAAACAGCGCGAATAAGTTTCTGCGAAATTAGTACTACATATTGTTTGGCGCTGAAATCATCTCGGTAAGCGGGATGAATTTTTCCCATATAAACGCGAGCCAGAAATCATCTCGCTTGCCGGGTAGCTCGGTAACCGGGCCTGAAATAGCCTTCACCGGTTTTTGCTCAGCGAGTCCGGCCAAAAGATCGCTCTCAGCACGTTTTAACCTCCCATCCATCCGTCCGCTATCCGTCCGCCATCCGTATCCGCGTTTTACTCTAACCCCGACCAAGACACACCTGACGCTATATACAAGTTTACGCGTTTGTGACGGGTGTTTCGAAAACGAAGACCTAAGACGAGTCTTCGTTTTCGTAATTACGAAAACGAAGACCTATCTTCGTTTTCGTATTACGAAAACGAAGACCTATATCATAAAACAAGGACTATTTATTAACATTTCTTAAAATTATTAACTTATTACTGTACTTTATGCATTATGTTCTTCCACGTTTATTTCAATTTTAAATCTACCTGAGTCATAGACATTCACAGCTTGATGTTGAGTTTTATACAAGAGAAAATTATTGCGGGTTATTATTAAATTATTGCTGGCGAGAAACCCACAAAAAGATCACGAGATTATGTGAAGAACGACGCTGATTTGGAAAAGAACCATTTATGAACCATGTAGCCCCATTCAGTTTTAAATTATTCCGAAAATATTACAGTTAGGATAACACAAGCTGACTTCGCCACACCATGATGCGGGTCCATGAGTTGACCTTGATATATCCAGCGAAATATTACAGTAAAATTAATAAAAATAACAAACCCGTCTTATATCAAGGTCAACGCATCGGAATAAATCGAACCTACCTACATGGTAACTACATGGTTGTGCTATAGCCTCCTCCGCAGGCAACTCTGTGGCTTCTTTTACCCGAGTCAAATAGCTTCCAACGCTGTTTTGGCCATTTTTGGCCGAGCCAGAGAAATGGGGCGAGGCGGAAATTAAAAGAAGCGAGAGTTGCAGAGGAGGTTGGACAGCAACGCGCAAAGGATCACGGTTAGCGGGCTTGTTTTTCCGTGCGGTTGTCATTTGTGCTTGGACTGTTTCGAAGGTAACATCTCCTGAAGATGGACGCTTTTGATACTCAAGGATGTCAGGCTGGAATTTTTGCTGAAGAGAGCGTGATATACCTCTATTGTTGCGATTCTGCTTACGAATTCTCTTTCACTATGCATAGTTCGCCATTTTAAAGTTTGAACGGGCATTTCTGTCAACATTTTAATTTTCTAAATTCTGTCTGAGAGACGAATGTGTGTTTATATCGAGCGTTTATATACAGCGAATGTATATAAAACAAGTATGTTATTCAAGTGTGTTATTAAATGTGTGTTATTCAAAGTGAAACAAGTGTATTATTTTTAGTATTTTCAGATTAAATTGTATTCCTAAATAAAAATGGTAGGAAGTATCTGGACTCTAGTACTCTACTATAATATAAACATATGCACTTGTTGAACAAGTATTATGATAGTCTTGTTTATAATTGGTATCTAATCATTGTACAAGTTAACAAAGTAATATATACATATATTAGAGGACATGATTAGAGCAAGTATTGCTTGCAGAATTGATTGGTAATTAATCATTGGTCATGCAATCTCAAAACAAATTAATAAAATGCATTTAATATTACTTTTGGCATATACACTGTATTTATGCAACATTTAATTAAGAAATACAGGTACATTACTAACTCTAAAATCCTCTTTTGAAAATCCTGAAGTGCAGATAATTCCTGCAATGTAAGAGTTGGCACAATAATAGTATACACTAGGAATTGAACCTAGTAGCCTTCAAGGCTCCAACCATGGCATACCGAAAAGGCCTTAGCCTCCTTATAGCATGAAAAGCACCCTGCCAGATAAGAATAACAATTATGTACAATAATTATAGTAAAGCAACATATACTATAATTACAACAAGTGTTGATACCAGATGTTGATATACCAAATGTTGATATACCAAATGTTGATACTTTACTTACCAGTATACCTTTAGAAAGGCAAGCAAAATTATATTATGTTTGGTATAGATCTAGCAGCAAGTTATAGTAAACTATAGGCATAACTCATAAGCATAGAAAATAGAAATGGTGTGAGAGGTAGATACTGCATGCAAACTAGAACTATCCAAAATCTAAAAAGGAACTTCATAAAACCAAACCAAATTTTCCCAAAGATACAGGTCTTCGTTTTGGTATTTTTTCCCAGGTGTTTGACAAATTGGTGGAGCATGATCCCTTTTTGTGCCATCAAATATATTAATCTATACGCCTAGAAAAGAAACTAACCTCAAGAAGCAAAAATTCTTATGTTTACATATCTTCAGATCCTCGAAGACAACCAGATACCATCCCAAAATCCAAATTTAAATATATAAAAATAGCCAAATAACAAACTTCACACGTTGAATATTCTTCTAAAACTCAGTTAACATTTACCCTAAAGAATAAAGCTGTAGGGACTTCCAAAATTCTTAAAAATAATAAATTTTATAGGTGCAATGTCCCCTCAAATACGAGACGCCATCTCGGTAAAGGCTGAAATAACTGCGACCGATTCAAAGGCGAATAACATGAAAACGGTCGAGGGGTCAAGGGGGGTCGTTCGGATAGAATCAAAGATTAGACATTTGTTTAACTCATTATGCAAAAATTAGAGAAATCGAACCATGGGAATTCGAGATATTTTACTTTGAATATTGTTGACAAACACGGACTCGGGTCATCACGTGGCGACGACACGACCTACATAAATGATCAAAACAAGGTAGAACAAAGACATTTACCTAACAAAATCTTGCAGATATCGATAGCCCAATAATAGTTTAAACAGTATCGCTGCCTTTTAAAAGGAAAATTTGAATAACAATAGTAAAATATTCGGTATTTCTGCGTCCAATGCAAATTTTTCAGCCGATCAACTTCGCGCAAACGATGAGAAAATAAAGTAATTTCATTGGTCGAGATATGCACGTGACAGCTGTCCACCCTCCTCTGCGAGAGTTGCCTGCCAAAAATCGACATGGTCAGTGTGCTCTGCGCATATCAAACGCGCATGCTAAAATGTACAATTATTTTGAAAACTGAATAACAACAGTTGGCCTCGATTTGATTGGATATTAATGTAAATACAAAAAATACCCAAACGGAAAGAGCGCGAACGGGACTCGAGGACTCATGAGTGAGTGT
Source organism: Chrysogorgia sp. JL179-B06 (assembly GCA_035772405.1). NCBI lineage: Eukaryota > Metazoa > Cnidaria > Anthozoa > Scleralcyonacea > Chrysogorgiidae > Chrysogorgia > Chrysogorgia sp. JL179-B06. Next base: position 1,271,241 of record JAYKKM010000029.1, on the reverse strand, counting down.
CAGGGTAGTGCTTTGCGTGCTTGTTTTCTTCTTGGCGGCCATTTTATGGGACGCCTATTTCAGTTCACAAACGAATCCGTCGATATTTGATCAATCTTTCTTATAAATTATCCATTTTCAAGTTTTCTAAGAAGTAAATATACCTGAGTGATCAATTATTGTGATATTTTTCGTAAAATTGATCATTTACTATAGTAATCTTTTCGATACATAGAAGCTGCTACGAGCGCTTCGCCTCCGAAGCGTGGAAGGCCGGGTTATGCTGCTGAAACAGCGCGCATAAGTTTCCGAATGGAAGTGTTTGATGAGTGACTAGTAAATAAATATATTTTGTTTCTTCTGATGTTTTGTTCATTTGAATTTGCAAAGATTCAGGAACTAAAGCCATCCGGGCCTGCTTGTTCGTCAGAAACGGCGTTGCGCGCGGCCCGCAGTGATTCACACAAACAAGCGAACCGCAACTGTTCAAATCGTCTTGAACATTAACTTCATAACGCCCCGAAGTCAGGATCGGACTCCAATTTCAACATTTCCAAATAAATCTAGAGTTCACAGCAAATTATAGTTCTAACGATGCGATGCACTGCAATCAATTCGTATGAAAACAAAAACACAAGCGCACAAAGCACTACCCTGACACTCACTCTTTAAGAATACATAAAGTCATAGATCAACTGCTTGGAATCCACGATGCCCAACCCCATTCTTCCGAACTCCACTGAAAAAACAAAATGAATAAAATTGAGTGGAATTCAAAAGAACGAGGTTGAAGCTGCACACACAACGATGCTCCTTGGAATCTAAGCAGTTGGTACATTAGAAAACTACTCTCAGTGACATGAGCAGTTACGGTATAATGACCATGTATAAGTCATATCAACGTCAAAAATAGATGTCAGTAATCGGATAAATAAGTATTGAGTAAAAATGTTTTGAATGTGGCAGGACTGCACTGTTAAAGTAGGAGGCTTAGTTTTACAGGATGGTGCTTTAAGCATAAGGGTATGATTTTTACAGATGCGGGTACGATTAACTAATAAACGAGACAAAGTTATAAACATTTAGATCAGAGACTATACAATTACTGTGGTCCCTAAATATGATATAAACTAAACAATACAGATGATACATGTGGTTACTCTAGACGTCGTTTGATCAATAGAACCCCAGGCCCAACCCAATATATGAAACATGAGGAAGAGTGTTTCATCAGGATATCCAAACACCGAGACGTTTGTTGAAAACCGAGGCGAAGCCGAGGTTTTTTAACAAACTTCGAGGTGTTTGGATATCCTGATGAAACACTCTTCCTCATGTTTCATATTACATCGCAAACAAATCAGTATTTTAAGAGAAAATCGAGGCGAAAGTTGGCTTAATTTATGTAATTTCTTCCTCCGATATCCAAACCACCGTCTCGGTGCTGATTTCCTTTGTTTTCGGGTCATGAATTATTAATGAGTTTGAGATAGATACGTAAAATGTGACAAGACCTTTTATCATTTTTTACAGAGAGCTTCTGAAATTCAGAGCAGACCTTGCACGGGTGATTCCACGGATTCATCAGATAACGAAGTAGACTCTGGTGATGGTGAACATGCAAGTGTTGTAGGAATTTTACACCATCTAGTTTTAAAGTGCCCATAACCCCAAATACCATATTGCTGATATAGGCGTCCCCCTATGGGCGTCCCCCAAGGCTCCATTCTTGGCCCGCTATTGTTCTTGGTCTTTATAAATGACCTCCCAAAAAGTTTGGAACATGTTGATGTCACACTTTATGCAGATGACACCGCCCTGAGCTATTCTTCAACAAATGTATTTGATCTGCAGGAAGTCATCAATAAAGATCTTGCGAATATTTCTTCCTGGCTGAAACAGAACCACCTATCATTAAATACTACCAAGTCTAAATTTGTATTAAATTAGAAATCGAAGGAATGGAGATTGATAAAGTGGATACTTTTAAGTATTTAGGGGTAACCCTAAATAGTACTCTAACATGGGACGATCATATACATCTAACATATAGAAAGTTGATGAAGAAACTTTGCCTCTTCCGGAGAGTTAAATCCTATCTTCCTTTTTATGCAAGGAAGCTTTTTTTTAATACTTTTATATTACCGCTTTTTGATTACTGTGATATAATATGGGGAGACAGAGGAAATACTATTCTTATGCAGTCTTTGCAGACCTTACAAAACAAGGCAGCTAAAGAAATCTTAGACAGACCATATAGCTCTTCAGCTACTGATGCACTTAAGTGTCTATATTGGAAACCTTTAATCACTACAAGAAAACAACGTTGCTGTATTTTCTTACACAAACTGATTAACGGAAATATTGATTATGATTTTTATATGGTTTTTAACAAGGATGTTCATGAGTATAATACTAGGCATAAAAATAATATAAGAAAGCCACGTGCTAACCGCAGATGGGGTCATTGGACATTGGTCTCTCATGCCTCTGATGCCTGGAACACCATTGATCTATCTATTAGATCAGTAACTGATGCTAATAAATTTAAAAACGCTTTGTATAAAATGGATTTTTAGTTTAGTCTATGTATATAGCATTCTTATATTGTGTCTTGCTTCTTGATTTAGTTTGTTTTAATTTTAACTGTTGTTATCTTATATTTTATCATATTTTCTTATTTGTTCATAAATCTTGTTAGGACCCTAACGAAAAACACTGTAATTAGTGATTAGGCATCCTGTTTAAAGATTAAAGAATAATAATAATAATATATTTTATTTACAAAGCGCATTTGCAAGGTATAATACCTTCATAAACTCTCATCTTCGTTTGACCAGGAGCCACTTGACATGTAACTCTCATACGAATTATTCAGGGTCCTATTGATAACAACATTTATATTAATGCTGAAGGGATGTCTATCTATTTCTGTATACCGACTTTCATCTTCCTTTGATCAAAGTTTATTTGGTGTACTGCCGAAATAGGGAAGGCCCTTCGTCAAAACGTGAAATGTGTCACAGTCGACAGCAGCGAAACATTAGATCACAGAAGTAGAGTAAAGTGTTATAAAAACATTGTATGTAATGCACAACTACAACATTTAGAGACACGAGGACAGCTAGGTCACCTTGAAATTATGACAACGCCTTCTTTCTGTTCGATTAGTACAGTATTCAGTAGCCCAGCTGCATGAAGTTTTGTAGTCAGGAATAGTGGAATGTTTGAAAACATTCATTTACTGGCCAATATGCATCTTTATCATCAAACGGATGACTAATAAATTATTATGAGGTTCGCTAACTTTCGTGAACGAACGAAAGCTATTCCTACACAAGTTTATCAAAACGTTTCAAGATATCTTGGTTTCAAATGGGGGTATATATATGTACATAAAACTTACCAAATCATAAATATGACCAAATAAGTTGTCCCTTTACATTGTAAACTGCAGTTAGCTGTTAATGTATTGTTTTGAAGACGGAAGAAAGAACCATGTGTTTGAGCTTCTTATTAATTTCTTGAATCGTATTAAATTGAATATAGATGTCAATTGTAGCGAAGTTCCGCCTTGTCCGCCTACACGCTATTGTGTCGCTATATTCCTGAGATAATAAACGCTTTCTTGATACTTGCGGTGAACTTTGTGAAAGAAGAACCTCGATATACGAAAGCTGATTTAAAACAACAAATATTTACCATTCTAACTAAACGAAGTAAATATGAAAGAACCGTTTTGCTCTTCCTATAAGGTTGGTGTCATTGACTTTCTCATTTGGAATTCCAACTGTGTTTTTATCTTGATCAACATCATGATATTTTCCATTTATGTTCAGTCGATAAGCAGCAAGAACATGCACAGACGGTATTTCATTAATTGCAATAGTTTAGACAACTACAACTGTGATTTGTAGCAAATGTTCTCTTTCCTTTGTTATTTGAATCTAAGTAGACTTGCATAGTCGAGCATATCATTTGTGATATTAAAGTTACGTGTTTGAATGCATTCTCATACGTTCTGTATAAATTGTTACCATATATGGCAAAAATATATGTATTGTTATTTTGTCAGGCTCTATAAGATTTTACAAGTAATATTTGGCATTTCGCTCGATTAAACTAGATGTTCTAAGGATTTATGGTGAAGCAAATTTCGAGTGTTGGAATATATACATTTTAAGACCAAATGGGGACCAGTTTTAAGACGAAACCGGAACTATATATACAGAACTCATGACTAAGGTTCTCGGCAACGGCCTCAGTTGTCAGAGCACTGCACTTGCCATTCCAACACCCGAATTTTTCCTTCACCATAAATTTAGAACATGCATGTAGTTTAATCGAGTGAAATGTCAAATATTACTTGCAATATACCCAGAATCTTATCCCTGCCCCACATATACAGAACTCGTGACTAGGCTCTCGGCAACGGCATCCGTAGCTCAGTGGTCACAGCACTGCACTAGCATCGCAGGGTCGCGGGTTCAATTCAACCGGAAGGCCTTGAAGTTGCATTTTTCGCAACTGCTCCCGGTTTGGTCTTAAAATATATATATTCTCTATAAGATTTTAGCCTGATTAATATTTTGTCAGGCTATAGTGATAACATTTCGCAATCAATTGTAGGATTGGGGTTTATTAGTGTTAGGATTGGGGTTTATTAGGGTTAGGATTGGGGTTTATTAAGATTAGGATTGGCGGGGTTTATTAAAGAAAATCAAATCCTTCCATTGTGAAAGTGATCATTCGGGTTTCTTCAAATGGTCAATTACACAAACTGTAGATTTAAGTTTATATCATACATTCATCACTACTAACAGGATACATGTATTACGCATTCAGTTCAATGTGTAAATACTAGTTGACAACATCAGTATAGGTATAACCCCCCTTCCCCAATATAGGGACGGAAGTAATTAGTGCCGATGCTCCCTCACATGTCCGTGACGGAAGTAATTACTTCTAAGCCTAGTTCTTTCACCTTTACGATTCCTAATCCTAGTATCGTGTGTACTTTTGAGACCCCAAACCCTGACTTCGTATATTTAGGCTGTGCTCTCTGTGTTGCGAACGGAATTAATTAGCGTGCCGAACGCTTGGCATCCCTCATATAGACCCCTAACGCTAACCTCTTACACATTCACAATAACTAAATTTCATTAATTATTACATCCAAACCATTCCAATTTCACATCCAACTCCTTGACTGTCATAGTTGTACAACTGCTTAAAGTGCTAATGAGATGAAAATCTGTCTATCCAATTTTTATTATATCTAAAAGTATTTTGTAAATGAAACTGGATGGCTTTCTTGGTTTCTCAATGCGTCATCTCGTTTTAGAAATATTCAGGTTTTTGAAACATAATCTTTTGAAACTTTGCACATGTATGCCACACAACTGTATGAAGTATATTGTTGCCATGGAGATTGCTTGGCGTCAAATCTCTTTCATTTGTAAAACAAAAATTGTATATTTCAAAGGTAGATATTGTATTGATAAGATCTAAATCATCTTATTCTTTAAGAAAGATACAGAAACTAAGATTTTAGTTTTTTAGTTAAAATATTACTGCTTCCTAGTGATCTCCATGGCAACAACATACTCTGTACAATGGTGTGTACATTCATCATTGGCATACATGTGGAAAGTTTCAAAACATTCTACTTGTTATTTGAAGATATATTCCTCATTTTGTGAATTTTATTTAGTCTATATGAGAAAATGTCGTCATGGGCATCTAATTTCCATATTTCAAAAACCTGAATATCTCTGGAACAGGATGAGGTATTGTGAAACTGAGAAAGCCATTAAGAGAAAGCTATTAATTTGTAGAATACAATGGTATATTTGGTCTTGAGATAAACACAAACCATTAATATATAGTTATGAAGACCCAGAGGGATTCAACCGGGCGATTCAAGTACGAAGCATTTTATTATTTTCAAAAAACATTTTGCAATTCCAAAAAAGAGATAAATTTCCAGTAAAACAGTGTCAGAAGGTCGTTCGTCAGAGAGTGAAAGTGAACAACACGTTTATATAACTGTTAAAAATAGCATGACAAGATGAGCCCGGAGAAAGTGTGTAATTTTGCGCTTTGTGCATTGTGGGACATGTACCTCAATAATTGAGGTGACTGTCCCATGATGCCTTGCGTCAACCTCGGAAAACTAGCTATCGACCAGCCTAATCTTTGAGAAATTTAACTCAGATTGTTATGTTACTCGGTGCTGAAACAGAGGATATATTCAAGTTTTGTATTCAGGTGAACTATTATTGGATTTAAAACAGTGACCCTCCATGGGAAAACATATCTTATCGTTTTCGCGAACGCCTTGAAAACGCCGTTCGAAGGCCGTTCGAACGCCGTTCAAACGCATTCGAACGCCGTTCAAACGCATTCGAACGCCGTTCAAACGCATTCGAACGGCGTTCGAACGCATTCGAACGGCGTTCGAACGCATTCGAACGGCGTTCGAACGCATTCGAACGGCGTTCGGTAAGCGTTCGAACGCTGCTAAACGCCGTTCGAACGGTTGACTAGAACCGTTCGAGCGCCGAATCGCCGTTCGAACGGTTGACTACAACCGTTCGAACGCTGCTAAACGCCGTTCAAACGACTGATTAGAACCGTTCGAACGGCTGAATAGAACGTTCGAACGCTGCTAAAACCAGTACCATGTATTTTAATATCGTAATCTAGAAAGGGAAACCGTCTGTCGTAGAATGCCTCCGCATGCGTCGCTGGCTCTCGCGTTTCTTTCATTTCAATCTTTATTTCATCAGAAATTACTTTATTAACGAATGATCGGTTACAGCTGCGTGCACATTCATTGACGGTCAACATCACTATGGAAATGCTCACACGGTCACACCGGATGTTTGTTTCTTTGGTTTGCGAACATTTCGAAAAGCGTCTTTGTAAATCGCTATTTTGATCTCCTTAGAAAGCCTATAGCTATTTAAAGAAGGATGTGCGTTTGCCCATAGGTTTGCCGAATTGTGGTCAAGTAAATTAGTTTTAAATAGTCTCAAATTACTGTTGTCAGCGAATATCCGTCTCAGTTACGCGAATCCCAAATTCGATGCATGAACCGTCGCGAAGAACGCTTACGATATGTTTGACAGTTTGGTTATGTAAATGCTTGTTGATGAACGTTTAATTGGACGCAAGGTTGAACGCGTGTAGGCACTAGCCAACTTCCAACCGTTCGAGATAGCCGTTCGAATGCCACTCGCTAGCCGTTCGAACGCTATAGCTAGCCGTTCGAATTTTTCACCAAACCGTTCGAACGGTTTCGAACGCCGTTCGAACGGCGTTCGAAATATTATTTTTCCCCATGGAGGGTCACCTATTAATTGTCTTCTTCCAAAATAGAATTCCGTTTCAAATAGATCAACATATTTATCGCTTGCTTTGAATAAAAATGTGTTCGCTGACAGCAGTCTTGAGTTCAAGTGATTCTCTGACCGTGTAACCATAGAAACAACTTCATTAATCAACCAATCACAGTAAAGTATCTATGAACACATCCCGTCACACTTTGCGAGCATAAATTACACACTTTGTCCGGGCGCGTCTTTTAATGGCACGCTTAAATATGATCGAGGCTATGATAAAGTCTAAGTATGCCATATATATACCATATATACTAGTTGTAGTTATTGCAACAACGAGGCCCCGATTGTTTGTTAATCTGTGATTATTTGTTATCGTGTCATAAATACTACGTTCAATCCTATGCCTAATAAACCGCAATCCTAACCCTAATAAACCCTAATAAACCCCAAATACCCTAACAATAACACTAACCCCTTGGTCAATCAACAAAAAGCTTACAAAGATGTGCTATATTACTCCATGTAAGTTGTAACAACACTTTAATCCGATTTCCGTTTTTAATATAAAAAGGTTTGAATTTCAAAATATTTAACATGAGAATCGCCAAGAAGAGCCTTTCTCGTCCCTATGGCCCCCATTTGAAGAAGAGAATGATGACGTCAAAGATCACGTGAGACTGCTATTAATTTTCCTGCAGGTAATGCAAAGTTCAATTGTTTATTTGAAAGTGTTAAGATCAAGCTATACAACTCGAGGTACAAGTTAAGCTACAGCCTTTTCTTATTTGCTCGGATATTGATTGCGAAATCTTGTCACTATAGCCTGACAAAATATCAATCAGGCTGAAATCTTATATAAATCTTAGAGTGAAATGCCAAATACATGTATTACTTGTAATATACCAAGAATCTTATCCCGGCATTACCACCACTATATATATACAAAACTCGTGACTAGGCTCTCGGCAACGGCTTCCGTAGGTCACTAGCATCGCAGGGCCATCCGGAAGGCCTTGAAGTTGCATTTTTCGCAACTAGTCCCGGTTTGGTCTTAAAATGTATATATTCCAACACTCGAAATTTTCCTTCACCATAAATCCTGAGAACATGTAGTTTGATCGAGTGAAATGCCAAATATTACCTGTAAAATCTTATAGAGCCTGACGAAATAACAAAAAAATATATGTGACCGGGATAAAATGAGGCTCGTGATATCTGTTTTAGTATCTTTATTGAACAGTATTCTTTACGAAAAAACGGCGATAAACGAGGGCGACATGGCGCGGGCAACACACCCAAGAATACTCTATAGTGTTCTTGAAACTGCAGCTTTATCTCTACTTTGTTTGACAGCGAATTCGTTTACCGCATGTCTGTGTGATCGAAAACTACAAAAACCATCTTCAATTCTATTGGCTAACATACGCCGGAAACAAAGTAAACGTGGTGAAGCGGAAGTGAAAAGACAGGTATAGCCTGGTCACATATATGTTTACCATATATGGTAAGAATTTCTACAGGGTGTGTGAGAATGCAATCAAACCCGTAACTTGCTCGACTGTACAAGTCTAGCTACTTAGACTCAAATAACAAAGGAAAGAGAACATTTGCAACAAACTACAGCAGTACTGTAATTGTCCAAACTATTGTAATTAATAAAATACCGTCTGTGTTCTTGCTACGGCGGGCTGAACATAAAAGGAAAATATCATGTTGTTGGTCAAGATAAAAACACAGTTGGAATTCCAAATTAGAAAGTCAATTACACAATTACTGCAGTGATATATAGGAAGAACGAGAAGGTTCTTTCATATTTACTAGTTAGAATGGTAAATATTTGTTGTTTTAAATGATCTTTCTTATAACGAGGTTCTTTTTTCACAAAGTTCAAAAGTATCAAGAAAGCGTTTATTATCTCAGGAATATAGCAACACAATAGCGTGTACGTAGGCGGACAAGGCGGAACTTCGCTACAATTGACGTCTATATTCAATTTAATAGCATTCAAGTAATTAACACGAAGCTCAAACATATGGTTCTTTCTTCCGTCTTCTAACAACACATTAACAGCTGACTGCAGTTTACAATGTAGAGGGACAACTTATTTGGTCATATTTATGATTTGGTAAGTTTTATGTACATATACCCCATTTGAAACCAATATATCTTGAAACGTTTTGATAAACTTGTGTACGGAATTGCTTTCGTTCGTTCACGAAAGTTCGCGAACCTCATAATAATTTATTAGTCATCCGCTTGATGATAAAGATTCACATGGACCAGTAAAGGAATTTTTTCAAACATTCCTCTATTCCTGACTCCAAGTCTTTAGCTGAGCTACTGAATACTGTATTAATCGAACAGAAAGAAGGCGTTGTCATAATTTCAAGATGACCTTTACTTGCAATAGTCCATCACATACAATGTTTCTATAACACTTTACTCTACTTCTGTGATCTAATGTTTCGCTGCTGTCGACTTTGACACATTTCACTTTTTGACGAAAGGCCTTCGCTCGAAACATTACACCTACTAATCGATTTGTAATTTATAAACTTTGATCAAAGGAGGATGAGAGTCGTGGTTTACAGAGATAGATAGACACCTTTATTTATTTTATTCAGGGTATAATCCCTTAATCATTACAATAAATGATGTTATCAATACCACAGGCTTCCCAAGCTTGCGGCACATTTATTATTATTGACTCTTTATTTACGATCGATTTTAATGGACTTGCAACGGGAATTCATTCGATTTCGTTAAATCTGAGTAATTTAGTCGAAATCGGCTAGCGCAGTTTACAGCGATCGGTTGCGGCACTTTTAATGGACTTGCAACGAGGAATCATTCGATTTCTTTAAAATGCTAGAATATTGCCATAAATTAAGAAATAAAGTTCACTTTATTTCTTATTAAGTCGTAGTTGTCGTTTCTGTGTAATTCATTTGGTGTGAAAGCTGGCGCAGTTGAGGCATTTACAGCGAGTTCGGTATCTGGCCATGTTGTTCCTCACTATAAAATAGGCAGGAGACTGCCGCTCACGAAGCCCACGTATCGACTCCACAAATCGTTCTCTAGGAGCCGCTTTACGCGCCCAATCGCGAAGAAAACAACAAATCAATAAAGTACAGTAAATTTACAATCAGATACTTTGTCCTCAGCAATCGATACACAGATTTAGTAAGATAAAATTCCAATATAATTCAGTTGTTTGACGATCTGCCATCCATGACCACGGTCTCGCGAGTTCAAATGACAGCGTCCGAATTGACCAATGAGAATTGAGCTTGATATTTTAACTCGCGAGGGTTCAACGACCGTATTGCAGGATGGCAGATCGTCAAACAACTGAATTATATTGGAATTTATCTTACTAAATCTGTGTATCGATTGCTGAGGACGAAGTATCTGATTGGAAATTTACTGTACTTTATTGATTTGTTGTTTTCTTCGTGATTGGGCGCGTAAAGCGGCTCCTAGAGAACGATTTGTGGAGTCGATACGTGGGCTTCGTGAGCGGCAGTCTCCTGCCTTCCCTATTTTATAGTGAGGAACAACATGGCCAGATACCGAACTCGCTGTAAATGCATCAACTGCGCCAGATTTCACACTAAATTACACAGAAACGACAACTACGACTTAATAAGAAATAAACTGAACTTTATTTCTTAATTTATGGCAATATTCTAGCATTTTAACGAAATCGAATGATTCCCATTGCAAGTCCATTAAAATATATCGTACATAAAGTACTCCAATATCATAATAATAAAAGTGCCGCAACCGATCGCTGTAAATGCCTCAACTGCGCTAGATTTCACACTAAATTACACAGATTTAACGAAATCGAATGAATTCCCGTTGCAAGTCCATTAAAATAGATCGTAAATAAAGAGTCAATAATAATAAATGTGCCGCAAGCTTGGGAAGCCTGTGTCAATACGAGCCCTAAAGCATTCGTTTGAGAGTTTATGAAAGTATTAATATTAGCGCTTTGTAAATAAAATGTTTTGAAAGTCTTCGCGATATAATCCAGTATAAACAAATGATAATAAACAGGAAATACCGCATCACGGCCAAGAGAAGTTTCTCTGACGTTTCGTTGAATAAAAAACAACCACAACAAAGTACATTGGAACGTTTTACCTCAATTTGAACCTTTCGGAAACTCTCATTGACTATCATCAAAAGTTAACTATGTGAGTGGATTAGAGTTTATAGCGGTTAAACGAACGTGACAGTGGCGACTTGCGTCGATTGACTCTCATGCCCGTACAACCAACAGCTTAAAACTGCGATATTTTACATAAGTTATAGTATACACCGTCCATCTATTCAAACCAAGCCAAGGTCCTTGATACTATTATGTTCAACCTCTTGTGCGCATAATAGCTTTAGTTTCGTCACCTAATTAATTACCTAACCGGCTCATAGTTTAGGCATTCAGTATTTGCTGAGAACGAAGACAGGTCAGAAAGAATGTTTTGGCGCCAATCAAAATGCAAGAAATATTTATCGCAACGCCTTGACGTGTGACCGGAGACATTTGTACAACTCAGTATCATTATCAACGCAGAATAAGGTTGCCTTTTCAGCCTTGCTAGAGGCTCATGTTTAAACTCTCAGTTATTAGTCTATCACTGGCTTGCGATGAATGTCCTATACTAAGGCTCTAAAGACCTACAATAGAACCGAAATAAGGAGTTGTACTCTAAATGTCACTACTTAATATAGTCCATTGAATACAATGTATCTATAACATTTTACGTCTCTACTTCTGTGATCTCATGTTTCGCTGCAAAAGTTGTGCAATAGCTTTAGCATGCATAACCGCATGGAATATAGATTGCGGTGAAGTATCGCCTATAATATATAGAGCTTGACAAAATAACAAATAATAGTTTCACCATCATGCATATAATTTATGGTAAAAATTTCTGTAGACCGGATGAGAATGCAACAAATCCCGTAACTTTTATTTCAGAGAGGAAATGTTCGACTATACAAGTTTATACTTAGGTTCAGATAGTAAAGGAAAAATCACATTTTCGATAAAATACGTCTACGGTAGTTCATGTACAAAGTATTGATATTAATATTGAATAAAATACCGCCCGTGTCCTCGCTGCGGTGGAGGTGAATATAAAGGGAAATATCATAGTGTTGGTAAAAATAAAACTCAGTTGGAATTCCAAATTACCATGTCAATGACACCAAACGTAGGAAAAGCAAAACGGTTCTTTCAGATTTACTTAGTTTAAAACATATTAAACGACGTATATATACCTGTAGTTATAACGGTAAACATTACTAGTCTTTTTAAGTCAGATACACTTCACATTAATACGAGACAATAGTGGGCAAAACGAGGCCGAGAGATCAAACGCGTGTGTTGGAGAAGCTGTCGTTGATAGTGGTGCTCTGAGGTGGAAATACCAGCTTTGGATAACCTGAAAAAAGAGGAAATCGAAGAGATTTCCGACTTGACGATACCAAGAAACGGGAAAGGAAGTAATGAAGAAAAATGTATTAGCTTCGCCATATGTAACGTAGTTATAAATAATAGACACAATAAACAATAAGTTTAACAATGGCAGGCGATCTACAACAGACTGAGTTATCCAATTACTCTGGGCCCTTAGACGCATATACAAAAGGTAGAACATTAACAATATAAAAATATATCACACTACAATATGAATATTACCTACAATAAGAAATAGGACCTACGAACAGAGTTAAATTTAAGATTAATAGATTTGAACGAGACCGAGCAACGGGTAGAAACGAGACCGAGAGATATCAACCGAAGCTCTCGTTGCAGGATGGCGGTGCTCTAAGGTGGAAATATCACGAAGCTTTGGATAACCTGACAAAAGAGGAAATCGAAGATATTTCACTTGAGGATATCAAGAAACGCGAAAAGGAAGTGATGAAGAAAAATGCATGGCAAGTGGCAAAAGATGAGGTATATAGAAAGGATACAACATATGAGCCACGTCCAGCCTGACGGAACTATGATGCAATCGTCCTTGGCACCACAAATATAGATCTACACTTCTTTTTTATGAATACAGAGCAATTGAGACAACTCGTTTAGATTGACTCGGCAGAATCAAAACAAAATCATATAGTGGGATCTACATACTTGAAGATTAGTATAACTGTATCGCGAATATCTTAAAGAGGATGTCAATGAGTGGCCATGGAAGGATTGGGGCTATGAATATCTGATAATGAAGCTTTACCAGAATATATGTTACCTCCAGCCATGTGACCAAACACCAACAGCAGTATCAGATAGTGCCCGAAGGGAAGTAGACGACTTCCAGTCAAGAGTTCAAATAAAAAAGCACCTAACTAAGAAAATATCTTGAGCAGCTTCATTACCTAAACTTCAAAAAGACCAAACGTACTGATACCAGAAAAAAGAAGAAAGAGGCTCAAGTACATGTCTTTCGGGGATTACAACTGGGTAGAAAAGTTCCACATCAGAACACTTAACAAGTTGACTGTTCCTGTTTTACATTTGTTCTTAGAAAGGCATATTTAGCACGAAAAAATGAACAAAAACAGAAAATACAAGTCATTACAGCCTGGTCGACCGCGAAGTCAATCTCGATCAAAACGACGACAGAGACCAAAAAAATGAAAAGGATGATGGTGGTGTAGACAACGATGAAGAGCTGGACTATAGTGATTCTGACATTAAAGATGATACAAGTGGTTTGGACAATGATCAGTATGTGGTTCTGTCTGAAGTTGAAAATTCCAGCTAGAACGAAGATAGTGAAGGAAAAAACAGATATAGTGAAGGAAAACCAGAGTTGGAGGACTGGCAACAACATATATCAAACTCTGGCGACTCTGATTAAGCAATATATGTGTATGTGCAAAAGGTCTAGAATCTAATAGGAGACAAAAAATATTGTATTGTAATTCAACATAAAAGTCTTTGCAAGGTATAACATGTTAATATGTAACGTTTTGGTTTGCTTTTTATATTGCAAATAACGAATCATACGGTATATAAAACATACTGTATTTTGAGAAAAATAAAAAGAATCATATCAAGTTGAAAGTGATCCATGACTTTCCAGCCATTTTTTCTTGTAATAAATTTGCAATGTTGGGAAGGCTTCAAGTGTGCCATTAATAATTATGTCTATAATTAGGAACTACAAAAATTATTTTATGATTTGATTTTTCCAGCCCATGCATCCCGCTGTACATTATGACCGATCCTTAACCCTATATCTAGACTGGTGGGACGGACGGGATCTGCCCGCGATAATTTTAAATGCATATATCTCAATAATGGTTGCAGCTACGACTCTAATATTTCATAACTTTTCATAGAAATACATTGTCAGTATGTGCAGAAAAAATGGTGAAAAAATATTGGGTAAAAAAATGTTACAGAGTATTCCGGATAAATTTATTAAATATTCAGTGTTATTACTAACACTGAATTTAAACCAAACATTTTCATTATAATAGAAACAATAACAATAAGAACATATCGATTAAGATAAATCTATAAACAGAACAGTAAGAAAAACCCTTTTTGAACTGCTTCAAATCCGAATTTTTGAACTATGACGTCATAATGACGTCATAATTTGTTGCAATGACAACAAAAATATAACGTATATTCAGTGTTACCATGTCATCAACCTGTGAAAATTTTATTGGCATACATCTAATAGTTTTGGAGATATTGCCCGCGGCAGTACCCCCCCCCCCCCCCCCCCCAACCCCAGAAGACCAAAAAAGCCCAGTCTAGGTAGGGTTAACGACTTTCCCAAAGCCTTGCATCGGTGCAAACAATATTTTTGAAAAACATTGTTGATAAATGTAGGTGAGGTCTGTTTATATAGGTGAGACCTAATACGTTAATCGCAAAAACTGTCAAATAGCTTCCAAACAACCCGTCGCGGACGTCCATAACCATTATACTTTATTCTCTCGACAATATAGGTTTATCTTCAACAATTCAGAATTCTGAAATACCATAGCTGGACTGAAATAAAAATTGCAGAAGGTATACTTTTTGTGCAGCAGTGTCAGCATATCCTCTGTAAGGTAAGTTGCTTTATTTATTTATTTATTTACTGTCGAGGTCAATATAGATGTTTTTCACGATCATGTGATGGCAATGATACTAAAATTTGTTGCGTGATGATCTTACGAAGTTCATATACTTGAATATTTATTACCGGTATCTATAGCTTTGACTGGCAAGTCCAAATAACGCAATAGATGAGTGAGAATATCCAGCGGTATTTTGACAGTTACTTGGACTCTGCTTAGCCAATATATATGCTCTAGTGCATGTCACACAATACTGAATATGAAATTTTAATATTGATATATAGTTTGATGATAAACATGCAACTGTGCACAGAACGCCTGTATATTTTACTCCTCGTTTATATTTTGATATGCCTCATCATTCACTCATTAGTATCTCCTAATTGGGGCTCGTCAGCTCGTTGAAGATGATGACGTCCTAACGCATCCAAAATGGAATATGAACATTCATTGGAATCATAAATTTGGGATATAACAAACTACTATCAGTATGAAAGTGTTGTGCTGAGTAGGCAGAGTAGAAATACAAATCGAATACTCACTGTAATAGGTCGTTGTTTTCCTAAATAGTGTGTAAGAGGTCTAACGTTTCTCTTGAAGGCCTTCATTTCATTCTGTGACGAAGGCCTTCATTTCACTCACTAAAGAAGGCCTTCATTTCAATCTCTAAGGAAGGAATTCATTTCACTCTCTAATGAAGGGCCTTCATTTCACTCTCTAACGAAGGCCTTCATTTCACTCTCTAATGAAGGGCCTTCATTTCACTCTCTAAAAAAGGCCTTCATTTCACTCTCTAATGAAGGGCCTTCATTACACTCTCTAACGAAGGCCTTCATTTCACTCTCTAACGAAGGGCCTTCATTTTACTCTGTAACGAAAGCCTTCATTTCACTCTCTAAAGAAGGGCCTTCATTTCAATCTCTAACGAAGGCCTTCATTTCACTCTCTAATGAAGGGCCTTCATTTCACTCTCTAAAGAAGGCCTTCATTTTACTCTCTAACGAAGGCCTTCATTTCACTCTCTAATGAAGGGCCTTCATTTCACTCTCTAACGAAGGCCTTCATTTCACTCTCTAACGAAGGGCCTTCATTTTACTCTGTAACGAAAGCCTTCATTTCACTCTCTAAAGAAGGGCCTTCATTTCACTCTCTAACGAAGGCCTTCATTTCACTCTCTAACGAAGGCCTTCATTTCACTCTCTAACGAAGAGCCTTCATTTCACTCTCTAATGAAGGGTCTCTAATGAAGGGCCTTCATTTCACTCTCTTACGAAGGGCCTTCATTTCACTCTGTAACGAAAGCCTTCGTTTCACTCTCTAACGAAGGGCCTTTGTTTCACTCTCTAACGAAGGGCCTTGATTTAATTCTCTAACGAAGAGCCTTCATTTCACTCTGTAACGAAGGCCTTCATATAACTCACTAACGAATGGCCTTCATTTCACTCTCCAACGAAGGGCCTTCATTTCACTCTAACGAAGGCCTTCATTTCACTCACTTACGAAGAGCCTTCATTTCACTCTCTAACGAAGGATATTCATTGTACCTCTAAGGAAGGGCCTTCATTTCACTCTCTAATGAAGGGCCTTCATTTCACTGTCTAATGAAGGACCTTCGTTTCACTCTCTAACGAAGGGCCTTCATTTCATTCTCTAACGAAGGGCCTTCGTTTCACTCTCTAACGAAGGGCCTTCGTTTCACTCACTTACGAAGAGCCTTCATTTCACTCTCTAACGAAGGATATTCATTGTACCTCTAAGGAAGGGCCTTCATTTCACTCTCTAATGAAGGGCCTTCATTTCACTGTCTAATGAAGGACCTTCGTTTCACTCTCTAACGAAGGGCCTTCATTTCACTCTCTAACGAAGGGCCTTCGTTTCACTCTCTAACGAAGGCCTTCATTTCACTCACTTACGAAGAGCCTTCATTTCACTCTCTAACGAAGGGCCTTCGTTTCACTCTCTAACGAAGGCGTTCATTTCACTCACTTACGAAGAGCCTTCATTTCACTCTGTAACGAAGGGCCTTCATTTCACTCTCTAACGAAGAGCCTTCATTTCACTCTGTAAGGAAGGCCTTCATTTCACTCACTAACGAATGGCCTTCATTTCACTCACTTACGAAGGGAGTTCGTTTCACTCTCTAACGAAGGGCCTTTATTTCACTCACTTACGAAGGGCGTTTGTTTCACTCTCTAACGAAGAGCCTTCATTGCACTCTCTAACGAAGAGCCTTCATTTCAATATCTAACGAAGGATCTTCATTGCACTCTCTAACGAAGGGCCTTCATTTCACTCTCTAATGAAGGGCCCTCGTTTCACTGTCTAATGAAGGACCTTCGTTTCACTCTCTAACGAAGGGCCTTCGTTGTACTCTCTAACGAAGGGCCTTTGCTTGAATCGTTATAGAGCTCCTACACATTATTTCGGCAACACCGCCAACTTTTAGAGTATTTGAAAAACGTATATACCATAGTGATTGGTAATAACCTTAGAACGTTCTGAAAACTAGGCTGCTTATATATAAACACATTTACCAAAAATCTAACAAAGGCGTAATGTTGGTGCAAAGAAAGAGAAAAAGAGATGAGTTCTTAGAAGAATTGTTTAAAGAATTGAGAAAAAATAGGCTTAAAAGAAAAGAGCAAGATGCATTTCAGCAGACAACTAGTTAAAATAAAGACATTGAAAACAAAATATTTTTGTCTGTATAAATCAGGATCTGAGAGCTTAATATAGACAGATCCATTACCTTTAATAGCATAGCATAGCATCTGGCTTCTATTCGTCACTCAAAATGCGCACAAGCCAACCAAATTTGACTCACAAATGATTGTAAATGAGCTATTTCTTTTGTTATGGCCGCAAGAATTATGGGTACTTGCATCATCTCGACGGAGGGCTGTTGAAAGCAAGAGCGCCATTTTGAAAGGATTTTTAAATTAGTCTCACAATAGGTTTCGGCGCATTGTTCGTTGGATAATAGGTTCTTGCCTATGGAGGAGTCACAAGTAATTAATGAATAGGAACGGCATTGTCTCTTGGGCTGTTGACGCGATGGTTTTGTTTTGTTACGAATAACACTAGGCACATGTTGTTTGATTCTATTACTCAGCCGTTGGGTTGTTCTACCACCTAGAAAGAACCGCACTCGCAAGTAAATTCATAAAAAACAGGTAGAAAAAGGCAACTAGAAATTCCTTAGGCGTTGGTGATAGAATAGCTCTCGTTGAAAATATACGTCTAAGTTTACTCGCGAAAAAGTACTCTCCGTGATTTGTTTGATATCTTTCTCAAAATTCTCTAATATTTTACCATCCACGGAAGCTTTAAATAAACCGGACATTTGCGTGGCCCTATATGAAAGGCTCTTTAGTTGGTTGATCTTATCTAATAATCGTCCAGGATAACCATTTGAAGGATCTTAATAACATAGGAAGGAGCTGGGACTGAAGATATAGTCCCTAGAAAATCTGCATCATGGCAGAAAAATAATTGAACTTAAGACGGTCTCCAGAGGAGACATCTCGTCCACTAGATTTATTCTTGCTAATAAATAAATTTCATCACAACATTTATTTTGACAGTCTAATGTTTAACTTTGTAACTAGTGTTCCCATTGATACCCATTCTTGAAAATGGGAAAGTCCTTTTCATTCACCCCTTTTAGCCTTCATCTATACGTAGATGACGACCTGTCCGCTGTAATGGTGAATAGCTTTTACCAATCAAACTATCATCGGTTGTTCTCACAAAGTAAATTTACTTTGAATTAGGTGGTATAATTGCATTTATCTATTATTATAACTTTAAACATTAGTACTAGCCTGCGAAGCAGGCGTTTAGGGGTTGGAGGAAGGGGTCGGGGATGGGGGCGAGGGCGAGGGCGAATGGAACGCCTGCATTTTGGATTTCTACGTCCGCCAGAAGACGCTAAATTCTGATTGGCTAACTCGACTTATTAGTATTCGATAGATGATTTTCTTTCGAAAGCTTTAACCGTGATCTTCAGTTTGTTGCTCGTCGTAGCTTTATGGTATTACCAACGGGATTTGGTAGGAGTTTGATTATAGATTTAGTAGATTTGCCAGACGTTTTGTGCGAGCGTGTGATTATCAGTCGGCAGGGGAAGCAGCTGTTATTGTGATTTCTACCTTCTCCTTGTCTTCATGTGTTTCAACAGTGCTCTCTGGGGCTTCGGAGAATTCCTTCGACGTTTCAGAATAAAGAGACTTACGACTAGAGGTATACAAGTTATGGTTTCTACGTTGACTTGCCTATGAAATTTCCATACATGTCCAATACTGTCGAATAGATTCCATTCGTACGATTCGTACGATTCGTGAAACCGTAACTTGATACCGCGTGATGCTAGGGGAGTAGGAAGTAAGGGCAGATTCGTCCGTCCAATCGTCCGATCGTGACGAATCGTGAAATTGATGACGTTAACATGGTTACGCTGCATGTGACTTAGGTAGAAGAGGTACAGGGAAAAGTTCGTCCGATTCGTCCGATTTGTCCGATCGTGACGAATCGTGAAATTTGTGACGTTAACATGGTTACGCCGCATACTCCTAACATTACATTACTATCATGTGTTATTGCTTCGTTCTATTTAGAAACCACGAAGCAACAGATACATATATCACTTATTGCCAACATATCACTATCATATATGTTATTGTTTCGTTGTATTTATAAACCACGCCGCAAGCGTGCCTCAGCGGCGGTCATCTTCAGAGTCATTCAGCGGCGGTCATCTTCAGAGTCTCTGAAGATGACCGCCGCTGAGGCCGTCGAAACGTCAGTCAGGCGCGGATTTAGAAGTTAGTCGCATAAATTAGACACTTCATGAACAACCCTATTGGTTATGCTTTTCTTAAGAATAATTCAGAACAAAAACCTATCCAATAGGATTGTTATTCACAGGTATTTTGAATTGCAAATTCTAAATCTAATTTATGCGACTAACTTCTAAATCCGCGCCTGACGTCAGTCACCAACAACGGTCTTTCTCAAGACCACAACAACCTGCACGATCAACTTCACACATCTAATATGCATATATCACTTATTGCCAACATATTTTTATCACTTATTCCCAACATATCACTATCATATATGTTATTGCTTCGTTCTATTTATAAACCACGTAGCATTGCCAATATATCATCATCAATTAATATTCATCACTTTTAGTGATCATGAGCCGATCATTTACCGATCCCATAAATTTCGATACGATTTACTATCTGATCGACCGATTTATCGCTGGTTACCGATATATTGGTCACCATAAATTCTTAACAGTTGAATTTGGGGCCAAACTTCACTACGCATTAGGCTTCATGTTTGCGTCGGTTCGAAGGGCGGATAAGCTGGGGTGTCAATGCAATCTGACTATTTGAGACTGTTGCTCACATGTCTCTGGCTTTTAAAATGCGTTCAACTACAATCGCGTAATTTTAGAAAGAAAAAAACAACAACATTCTAAATTTTCCAGAATGAAAATACACTTGCAACGTTCTACTTCTGGAAGATATTGTATATTATTGGGCAAAGATGTGTCGGTAACTACGAATGACGGAAGTCGCAACTCAAAAAAATGTCTCACCTATAACGAGAAATATGTCATTCGCCACATCAAATTCATTGTGGAAGCCATATATCCGTCGCGTTTTTTTTGACAAACAAAAGGAAATGTCACAAGTAGAAAAGCGATAATGATATTTATATCGGGACCGCCGATATATGCCGATATATGTTGACGCGATCGGCCGATAACCGATCAGCCTGAATGTTGTCGGTTGTCTGCTTCTATCGATTAATTTCCGATTATCTGCTCATCCCTAATTACTTTCACAAGCGCTTTATTATAAACTTCAAGTCATGGTACGGTATTACTTATAACTACAAGTGATCAAAGATTGTGTAAGTCCATTCGACGCATGTGGAGGAGCAAGTGGTGAATGAGGATTGGTTTATATATACATATGGTTTATATACGTCTGATGTACCAGTTCCCTGTAATACAAACACTGCATCACAACATAATAAACTTCTTCACCTGCTTAATGACTATTCATTAACCCAACATGTAAAATCTACTACTAGACCTGCATCTGGCAAAACATTGGACTTATTGCTATCCACATATCCAAATTCTGTCCACGATGTAAACACAACCTCTGGCATTAGTGACCATCTAGCCGTCCTCTTTGAAGTAAATTTGAAACCATCAAGATCGGTTAAAGCACCCCATATGGTCTATAGCTATAAAAAAGCAAATTTTTAAGGGCCTCAATAATCACATCCTGACATCATCAACAGCATTCTTTTCATCCAACCCCCAAGATAGATCAGTCGAAGAAAACTGGAATATCTTCAAGAAAAACCTGTCTGATGGCATTGCACAGTTTATCCCCCAGAGAACTTCACGACCAAAATTTAAATTACCATGGATTAATTATGACATTAAACGAGCAATGAGAAAGAAAGACCGCCTTCATAAAAAGGCTATCCAATCCAAGAAAACTCAAACATTGGAACGCTTTTAAGAGTCAACGCAACTATGTATCTAAGCTTGTCAAAGAATCCCATAACCGCTACCTTAATGAAATTATTGGGAACAGCTTAACTGAAAATCCCAAAAAGTTCTGGTCTTATGTCAGGAATAGTAAATCCGACAACATTGGTATCCCCCCGTTAAAGATTGGCCAAACTATAAGTATTTCAGACAAGGATAAAGCAGAAACACTTAATTCATATTTTAACTCCGTATTTACTCGTGAACGTTTACCATCTCCTAGATTGGGTCAGTCACCATATCTGCCTATTGATAACCTGAAGATTAGTCCTGCAGGTGTTGCTAAGCAGTTATCAGATCTAAATCCCCAAAAGGCATGTGGCCCTGATGAGATTCCAGCACGAGTGCTAAAGGAGGTTGCTCAGTCTGCATCTCATTGGCTTAGCTTTATTTTCCAACAATCATATGATCAGAATACAATTCCATCTGATTGGTCACAGGCTCTTGTTACTGCTGTCTACAAAAAGGATAACAAATCAAACCCAGAAAATTATCGCCCAATTTCCTTAACTTGTATGGCCAAGCACCTTTCTGCAAACAATATTTTAATTGATAAACAACATGGTTTTAGGAAACAGTTTTCGTGCGAGACCCAACTAATCTCCACGGTACATGACTGGGCTAAAGCAATTAATTTCAAGAAGCAAACTGACGTAATCCTATTAGATTTTAAAAAGGCATTTGACTCTGTACCGCATGAGCGTCTTCTTTCAAAACTTAACTACTATGGCATCAGTGGCAATACACATGACTGGATAAAGGCATTCCTTTCCAACCGCTCCCAGTTAGTTTCAATTAATGGCACACACTCATCTACTAAACCTGTGATTTCTGGAGTACCTCAGGGATCCATCCTGGGCCCAGTACTGTTTCTGTTGTTTATTAATGACATTTCTACTGGTATCCAATCAAATCTACGTCTCTTTGCTGATGACTGTGTCCTATATAGAGAAATGAATGATATTCATGACCACCAAATTCTACAGAATGATCTCGATGCCTTATCAAATTGGTCTGAGCGATGGCAGCTCACTTTTAACACTTCCAAATGCTATCATATTGGCATAACTGCTAAAAGAACACAGGCTACCTCCTACAGCTACTCCTTAAATGGCCAAGTCATTTCCACAGAAAGATCTGTTAAATACCTAGGGATTACCATCACTGACAATCTACGTTGGAATGATCACTGCAACACCATGTGTAAAAAGGCCAACTCCACCCTTGGCCTACTCAAACGCATCCTAGGCGGTTGTTCCCCAGCAGTCAAATCCAGAGCTTACCTTAGCTTAGTCCGCCCTAAACTTGAATATGCTAGCTGTGTGTGGAACCCTTATACCCAACGCAACACCGAAAAAATTGAAATGGTCCAACGTCGTGCAGCCAGGTTTGTTTACAACGACTACTCAAGATACAGTCATGTCTCTCCAATGATTGCTGATTTAAGGTGGGACACCCTGGAACAGCGAAGACTGTTGAACCAATCGTGTATGTTTTTTAAAATACACCAAGGCCATGTGAATATAAATTTTCCAAACGAAGTACATCCACTAGATAGAAAATCAAGACTTCCAAATCAACAGCCTTACCGCCAAATGTCTTGCAATAACAATATTTTTAAGTTTTCTTTTTTATCCTAGAACTATAGTAACTTGGAATAATTTAGCATTTAATTCACTACCTAGCAGTATTGATGCATTTAAAGTAGTGGCATTGCCTATAATTAGATCATTAGTATAATTTTATTTTTACTGTAGGTGTATATGATCTTTGTGTAATTATAATTTAGTCTATCTTATTCTTAACTTCGTATTTTCTTATTCTATTATTATTTATCTATATTAGTACCATTATTAAACCTGCATGTGTATATATATATAATTATTATAACACCATGTATATATCTCCTAGTATAGTTTACAAACTGATTCAGGAGTAACTGATTAAAGACATAAAATTATGCTGTAACGAATTATGAAAATAAATAAAGCTAATAAATATATTACAGCGTCTTAAGTTCAATTCAGAAATATTACAAACGTCAAGTTCGATTTGCCAAAAGTATCGCTTGAATGGAAAATTTACAACTTCGCGAGGCTTGCTCGTTTCGAGTAAATGTTGTTCGAATTAGATGTATGGCGTTCAAATGTTCATACTGAATTTTGGCATTATAAACGCGCCATATCATTACTGTATGTTATTTTAATATTAGAAGGCTATAATGTGCTATATGATCGCCTTGATACATGGTTTAGATTGTTATCGAGCATGGAACACGGCAACAAACGATACTACCGAAGGAGACATGATAACCTCAATGTTTTTGACAACTGTGATATCGGATCCCGCATGATTTACGTATGCTATTTTAATATTAGAAAGGTAATCCCGTTCGTTTGTACGATTTGAAATATGACCGCCATATAAGTCGTTCAATTCAGCAAATATTATGAACGTGATGTTCGATTTGGCCCGACCTCGTACCCACTGCTCCTGTGTCAGTCCCGTCTGTCCCGAGGCAGCAAGACTCCACTCCCAGTCTTATATTATGTTATAAGGGTATGAGCAACAAAAATCAAAGTTGAAACATGAGAACCAAGATAAAATAGCATTCGTACGTCACTGTGTTAAAATGATCGTAGCTATATACGTATATAAGTGGAAAACTCTAAGGATCTAAACTTATTTCGCGAGAGTCACAGTTTGATTTGCTTGTAAACTCGGAGCTTCTAATGATCTCTCGTCAATTTACATTATGCAAATATGCATGCTCCAAAATCAGCTCATCAGATACAATAGAAAGCTCAATCCAGTCCTATTTTTGAGATCAGTGACATCATACGATCGGACATGCCTGTATGATATTCATAATAGAACTGCTAATCCCAAAACAACTTATATCCCAATCCTAATCCCCGTTATATTTTCCACATCCCTAGGCCCCACTCATCCACTCTCCTATTTGAAGTGCTTAACTAATAGACTCATGAGAGAGACTAAGCATGTGGAACTTGTAATTGAGTGTTACACGCATGCGCTACAACACTAGAACACTGACTGCTGACCATTCTGATTGCATGTTCAACCTCGATCCACCACCGCGCGGAAACAGGAAGCTCGGATCTTTCTCCACCAATCCCCCCTCTTTCAGCACAAGGCACAGCTCCTGAGTATATATTTTCGGGATAACTCGCACAGATGCCGCGCTTCCTTTCCGAATATCTTGGAGATGGCTGCAAGTGTACGTCTTCGTACATCTTGGGAAAATCGAAGGGTAACTGGGGAAAATTGGGGTAAATTGGAGGGCAAACATTTTGTTATTATGTTATTTGTTATATTGTTGCGCCTGTCGAAGGAATTTTGATGATTGCTGGTAAAATGTTTGAACGTTTTCAACAATGTAACCGACTGATGTTGGGATCAATTTCTAGAGAAATTCAGCAAGTGAGAAGGAACTAACTTCAACATGGCGACGGCGTCTTACGAAGGCAGGAAGAATCGTCTAGTGTCTTCTTTACCTTATCAAATCTTTCACAGCCTGTCCATGTATTTGAATCATGACACAATGAATGATTGGCGTATGTTAGCTGGTAGTCTTGGGTATTCTGTTCTTCGTATCCGAAACTGGAGAAGAAAAGAAAACCCCACAGAGGAATTACTGTTTGATTGGATGAATAGTAAGGATAGCACTGTTACTTTATTGATTGATCATTTATTAAAAATGGAGAGAGCCGATGCCGTAGATTTACTCAGACCTTATGAATATCAAGCCGATCAGGGTGAGTACCAACTAGTAGCTTCCAAGTAATGTTATTATTTTTGAATAATATTTACCTTCGTAAAAACCCATTTATGTAGTTCGTCAGATCACCACTAGCCAATGGCCTCCTTTGCCCAAAATCCAAATATTGTCCGACTCAAACGGTTCACCCAAAACGACTTTTTACTTGCTTATAATTAGGAATTAGTGCTACCATGATCCGCTCAAATATATATATATATATATATATATATATATATATATATATATATATATATATATATATATATATATATATATTATATATATATATATATATATATATATATATATATATATATATATATATATATATATATATATATATATATATATATATATATATATATAAATATATATATATATATATATATATATATATATATATATATATATATATATATATATATATATATATATATATATATATATGTATATATATATATATATATATATATATATATATATATATATATATATATATATATATATATATATATATATATATATATATATATATATATATATATATTTATATATATATATATATAATATATATAGGGCAAAAGTAAAGGATATGAAGGTGAAGTAAAAAGTAAAAAGTAATTGTAAAGGATACGAAGTAAAGTATACGAAAAGTAAAGGATACGAAGTGAAAACCTTCGTATCCTTTACTTTTACCTTATAATGCTCTGGACTAGTTTCATTGAGCACTCTGCCAACAGTATTTGCCAAAAAACTTATATATATATATATATATATATATATATGAAAATGTTGTAAGCGAAGTCAGGCATAATAATTGAATTGAGTTAAAAATGTTGACACTGACAATGGATTTACATATTTTTATCATACACATTTTAGTCTCCATACAGGCTGAAGAAGGTTTTAGTATTTAAACCGAAACGTCCCCAATAAAGCTTTTAACATCTCAAAGTTTTTATCCATTGTCAGTGTCAACATTTTTAACTTAATTCAATATATATATATATATATATATATATATATATATATATATATATATATATATATATATATATATATATATATATATATATATATATATATATATATATATATATATATATATATATATATATATATATATATATATATATATATATTAGGTGAATAGACCAAAACATGGACAAAATCCCAGTAAGTAAGAGTGCTCGATACAAAAATTGTAGAGCTAGTTATAAAGTATATGTGAAATCTAAACTTTTAAAGGTGCCGTAACACTGTGTTTCATGCCTAAGGCAATCATCAGACGACTAACTAACATCAACGTATTCACTGAATTATATACAATTCGCGCGGCATGGATCAAAAGCGCTAATTGTCGGGCGGTGTTTCTTTGAAGTTACGTAGTAGGTATAATATACCCGGAGTCTTGTCCCGGTATTGCCGCCATATGTGCGGGGCTCGTGGCTGGGCTCTCGGCGGCGGCTTCCGTGGCTCGGTGGTCGGGGCGCTGCACTGGCAATCGCGGGGTCACGGGTTCGGTTCCAGCCGGAAGGCCGCTGGTTGCGTTTTTCGCAACTGGTCCCGGTTTGGTCTTAGGGTGTGTGTATTCCAACACTCGAAATTTTCCTTCACCATAAATCCTTTCGGCATGTCGTTTGATCGAGTGAAATGCCAAATATTACCTATATATATATATATATATAAATTGTAGATAAATTAAAGACAAGACATCACTTTTCTGTTACTCCGAGTTTCACGCTTACGCGATCGTCAGACAGACTTTAATGAAGAATACCGACGTGCTCCAACCTATATATATATATATATATATACCTTACTCTAATTTATTTACATGTGACGTTATTTGATTAATTATTCTGTCTATTATTATGGCGGTTTATGGATTTCCGGGTCTATTCATATTATGTTACGATATGACGTTATGATATGACGTCACGCATTTGAAATTAATTCTGATTTTTTGTTGAGAAGGCTGACTTTATCGGCTTTAATGATGTAAAGTTTTTCAGCTAAATAAAGGTTGCATCTTTTGGATTTGTTGTATGGGCTTCCTGAGGTGATGATTGACCAGTTGATTGTATAGTTTTTCCTGTTGTCTTTGAGTTTCCAGATATGTTTTGAGAGTTCAGTGCTATTGGCGTATTTTCTGTTTTGGAGCGATAGTTTGCGTTGTGTGTATCGTTGTTTGAATGTACCCTCTGTTAATCCTATGCAGTTCTTTCCTGTTGTGTCTTCACTGTTGTTACGCGCGCGTTGTAGATTAGGTTGGTTGAAAGACAGTTTTTGTCAAGTGGGCATTCTTCTTTCTTTCTGCAGTTGTATTCTTTCTGAGGTGGGCTTGTAGTATTGTTGCTTGTTATTTTTTTCTTGTGCTTGTCGATTATGGATGCCATGTTTTCCGTGCAGCTGTAACTGACTTTGACGTTGTTTTTGTTGAATATGGAGTGGAATTTGTATATATATATATATATATAGTTTATAAATACTGAGACTCTGAGACTCGAGGTGACACCATATATGCAAATACAAATTGTGACCGGTAATGATTTTTACAGGGCTCATGCGTCATCGGAAAGGATAAAAATAGGTACGCGATTGCGTACACGTGTCTAATGACTTGTTGCTCGCCGTGGGGTTAGGTAGTTAACAGAATGAAACGTTACAGAGAACATGCATTGAGATTATATTATAACATTTATATTACGATGCTATAATTCAACAGAACAATATACTATAAATATTACACGTCGAGATTGTTTACAATAATAGGTCCAGGGTTGGGTGGTCGTATGTTGTTGTTGCGATGGATGAAGTTTGTTGGATGTTTATAACTAAAAAACAACTAAATATGAGTTATAACTGGAGAACGAAAACTAAACGAGTGTTACAAATGAATGTTGCAAAACAATAATATTAACAGGAGTAGTAATACCCCCACTCTGGAGTACAAAGGTGATGCCGCCTCATTAATATTCATTACGTCGTGACTTCTCGTGAACCGACATGGGTAACCCTAATTATTTATTCAGATTACGTCATTAAACCTTCAGAATCCCTAACCTAGCACCTGTACCTGTAGGAACTTTCATCCCGTGTACGTTTAAATCCCAAACCCAAAGACTTTCCGATTCCATTACGTCATTTTGGTATGATTTCATTCCCGATTATAGCCGCTGACTCCTTCCGATGATAGCATTACGTCACTATCAAAAGGTCGCTCTTATATCTCTTAATAATATAAGAAAAGCCTTCGTATTCATTCACTTGATGGCCATGTGTCAGACTCCTTGTGGGAGAGGGAGGCATACACTTACGACGTATGCGCACAATCGACCTTGGCTAAATAATATAATCTGTAATGAACTAAAGAGGTCACTAAAGAAACTTCTGAAACTCATTAATAAGTCATGAGCAAATTATTCAATCAGATCTTCTAAATTGAACCACGTGATGACACTAGAAATGCCAGTAAAGTACTGGGCAGAGGCTAGAAATATTTTTTCCAGTCCAAGGACAAGAAATAATATTTCCAGTCCGGTGCTGCGAATATGACGTCAAGAACTAATAGGGATTACATTTATCATTAATAATCCACTTAGGGATTATACTAATTGATTTTGAGAAGTCATTTCGGACTAGACCGGGTTTTCAAGTACTCGGATTTTTTCCAGTCTTCGGCTTCGCCTCGGACTGGAACAAATTCTCGTACTTGAAAACTCGGTCTAGTCCTCTTTCTCGGCCTTTAAATATTACATCTTATACTTTCATACTAGCGCGTGTCTCGACCAACAGAGGTGTATACGATAGACTTTTACGTTCAAATAACCTTTATTATTATACAACTGTATTGAAAAGTGTCCAAATAACGCTAAAAACGAGTACAAATATACAGCGATATTCGGACAGTTAGTTATTTGGATAGTTGGTTATTTGTATAGTAGAAAACCGGTTTGACAGATCGGCTGACATGAGCACTGTTTAATTTACCAGCAAACGTAGTTTTTAGTAAAAGAATGGATGAGATTTTGGCAACATTTGAAGGCGACAAGTGCAATATACGTGTCTCCCAGAACAAGGGTGGATTTGTAATATATTGATTTGTAATTATTTGTAATATATCGGTAATGTGGAGTACATTGGAGAAATGGGAGAAGTGTAAGGTTAGCAAAGACGGAACACTTGCGGAACATGCGATATATTTACAATATTTTTAAAGTCAACAAACTGCTTACCTTTCAAATAAAGAGCAGAAACCTTATCAAAACTTATCAAGAATAATCTAGACAGCTTGCAATTTTAGCAGCAATTTTAGCACCCACGAAGGGCGCGAGTATTTGACAATTATTTCTGATAGTCTGAGTTGCGCAGTTGTAATTTCATAATTTAACCCCTCAATCAAGATGGATCATGACTATCATGGATCATGGCTATATACCGTAATACCGCTGACCGCGGTACCTACAAAAATAGGCACGCTCAATGTGCATGTACCTGTATCTACTAGGAGATATATGTGTAGACCTGTGCAGAAAATTCCTTGATTCTCATTGATCGGAAATAGTCGTGATTTCCCATTTCATTCTGCTGAGTTTTGATTGGACTTACTTTACTTATAGTACTTACAGTACTTACTCCCAACATATTATCAGCTTCCCAACATGTTATCTACTGTACCTACACAGTGCTAATTAAAGCATAATTTGGAGCAACAATTAATATAATTATAAAAAATTAGAGGATGAGCCAATCAAGAAAAATCAAATTTACCGATCCAATAAATTCTGCTAAGATTTACGCGTTGATCAGCCAATTTATTGGTGGTTACCAATATTTGTCAACTAGAATTCCCAACACTTGATTTTGCTGCATGAAACCATAGCAAAACATATCATTGTTTATTGTTTGGCAAAGATAATGTGATCATTAACCATCAGTTATCAACAAGATAGAATTTAAGTTGAAATGTGAAAAATGAAATATGATTGACAAAAGTTGGAAACAAAAAATGTTTCACCAAACAAGAAATATCATGTGTTAAACATGATGCACCTTATCAAATTAATTAAATTCGACAGTTTCTTTGTGGAATCACTACAGCTTAGCGTATAAAACCCTGAATAGTATTTATCGGACAGCCAATATAATAATATATGTTGATGTTTGTGATCGGCCAATAACTGATCAGCCTGAAAGTTGCTGATTATCGGCTTCTACTGATTAATTTCTGATTATTGGCTTATCCTTATAAAAATATCATTCCCATGCAGTCAATCTAACTTACTGTAGCAGTAAAGTTAGCGACCCACCAAGACTTTGCCAGATGATTTCTAACCAACTGTATTTGTCTGCCACATGTATCTATGTAGTGAGGCCTGGAATGCAGACTTGGTGTACAGTAGGGATCACTAATTGCTATACAATATAATTTTACACCCAAAACACAGAGTATTTATAATTTTCAGAATGTTGCTGCACTCAATCTTTCAACTACATTGTGACAGTGACATATAGGAATGGAGTGAAAGTTAGCAGGATTGAATTCAAAATATCCATGGGAGACCCATCGAACAATAGTTTATTTACTTTTAAGTTACTTTTTTATTAACAAGAATATTAATTAAACAATACAGGTAGGTCATCTGGAAACAAGTAATGATAGAGCTAACAGATCTGCAGACTGCAGCACTTACTGCCTGTGCCTTTTGTAAAAGTTAGCAGGATCAAAGTCAAAATATCTATGGGAGACCCGTCCCACTGTAGTTTATTTAAAACCTGTTCACACAAGTCCAGAGCGAGTTGAAAACAGAATAACTTGTAGGTGAAGGTCTGATTTTACCTGGGCCAGACAGGAAAGAGTACAGAATACAATACCTTGAGACATATTTAAATTATAATACATTTTGTTACTTGGGATTCTTTTTGTTTAAAAATAAATTATATCCTTAATACAGGGTGTACATAATATAAATGTGGATAATCAAAATACCACAAATCTATTCCGTTGAAGTTTGTTGACATATGGGGTCCTGCACTTTTGAAAAATCACACATGCGTAGAACGAACTGGACTGCACCTTTAAATAGAAATGATTGATTAACGAATCAGAATTGCTGATTGCCGATAAATGATGATATCGATTAATATTCACCAACAACAATTAGTATCAACCAACTAGCGGTCTATTACAAATTCGTCATTATGATTGGCTGAGCTTCTATTGGTCTATTGGTGATAGTTTAGTTTAGTTTAGTTTATTAGATTTATCACTCTTAGGTGAACGGAATAACCCAACAGGCTAAAAGCCCAATTATAGGGGTTCCGAGGGCCTACGATTTTAGGTCGTTATCCGAGAAGACCTGAAAGTCTTACCATTTGCTGATATTATTGCAAAAGCAGCACTTTCTCCTCAATTAAGACCTTGAGTGGAGGTCCGACCCAGGATTTGAACCTGTGTCTCCCAGCTAATACACATGTGTGGTAACCACTAGACCACTAGTAGGTATCCAATCACAAACCTTCTTCTAGCTGGAATATTACTATCCTGACCAATTAGAAGCTACGACATATTGTTAAGAATCTCCTTGCCATTCACAACAATTCACAGTATCACAGTTATTTAAGTTGTAGAAATTTAATCACATTCACACAGTATTAAATCACAAAGTCTTCACAGAGTCGCGCTCACAGAATATATTCTTTTCGGTCTGTTTACGCCGAGCACTTCCGGTGGCGTGATTTTACTGTACTAGATTATATGCGCTATTTCCGGTGGCGTGATTTTACTCGACTAGTCTATGCCCCAGTCTTTAACACACTCCGCCATGTATATTCATATTGTAATATACATGTCTATTGAACTGTCACAGGAGTTCAAGAGTTAACATAACATAATATAAAGTATTGCATGCTTCAACCGCTCTTAAAGTTCAATGTTCTATCCATTCTCTTCTTCCTCTGCCAGTTGCTTAATACGTAGGTTCGCTGCCGCGGCTGCGGCTCTCTGCGGTCTTGGTTGAAATGTGGGTACGGCTGGATCGAGAGGTGTCTTCTGTTGCCTGTCACACGAAAGCTCTAGCGGATAAAGTTGCTGGATGCTCGCTCCATGTCACCCTTCCCCACTCTTAGTTTGGCAGCTCTTGTTATTCCGTCTCTGCTTTTTATCAACTCGGTGACGAGTTGATTTCGCTTCCATTGATTTCGGTTTTTACTTTCACCTTTGATGATTACAACGTCTCCGATGTTTGGATGAGGTGTTTGTCTACCTCCGGCTTGCCGATGTTGTTCCCGAAGACCTCTTATGTATTCTCGTGTCCATCGTTTCCACATTACTTGCTTGCACTTCTTCAAGTATTTGGCAAGCTTCCGTAGATCCTTCTCTTCCAAGTGGTGGGCCTTTAGTTCTGGTAGGTAATTTGGGTTAGTGTGCAGCATAAAGTTTGGTGTTAATACAGGCAATTGGACGTCGTCCTCCATGTAGCTTAGTGGCCGATTGTTGAGAGCGATCTCTACGTCTATTACCACTTCCTCCAGCTCCGTCCATTTTAACGTACCATTTCCAACGGACTTGTAAAAAGCGTTTTTGAAAAGTCCTATCAGTCGCTCGAATTGTCCTCCCCACCAAGGAGCTCGGCTTAGGTTAAATCGCCACTTGATGGAGAGGTCGGCGAGGTATGTATGTAGTCGTTCGTCCTTCTGCACTTGTTGCAACCATTTTTTAGTGGCTTTGAACGTCGCACCATTGTCTGAGTATATCAGTTCCGGTCTCCCTCTTCGTGCGATGAATCGCTTCAGGCTTAGTATAAATTCGGTTGCTTCCATAGACTTGAGTAAGTCCAAGTGCACTGCTCTGGTGAGGCTACATCCATATAGCGCCAGGTATGCCTTGCTTTCAGTTCTAGCTTTGGACTGGTAACGGATAGGGCCAGCAAAATCCACGCCTACTACTTGAAAGGGTGTAGTTCCTTCTGTCCTTGTACTTGGCAGGTTGCCTGGAGGTGGTGACTGATACGCTTGAGTCCTGAACCTCTTACAACCCCAGCAGTTTCCTCTTACTCTTCTGACCAAGCGGCGTAATCTTGGGACCCAATAGATTTCTCGGACCTTAGCCATTGTTAGCGAAACTCCACCATGCAGTGTTGTTAGATGCGCCTGTTACACCATCTTGTAGGTGTATGGATGGCTGTCGGGTGGGTACTCTCCCTGGATCCTTCCTCTGCATTCCAGTATTCCCTGGTGGTTTGGTTGTAGATTCAATTGCAATTTTTGTTCTTCGAAACGTTCGCTCGTCTGGCCTTCGAGTTGAGATAGATAGATAGAGATAGATAGATAGATAGAGATAGATAGAAAAACTTTATTTACCCACGCTAACCCTGTCAACCGAAGCTGATTTCCACAGGGGGCGTGTAAAAAGGAAGTACAAGAATACTAGAAATACGTGTACGCAACAACCCCTCGCCCGCTTACTGTTTGAGGCTTTAATATTGCCAAACTGAACAGATTTTCAAACTGCTTATTTTTTGGGTGCAATTTGTGGGTAGTGTACTGAACGGAAAGTCTGCCAACACAATTGTCTTGCAGGCAGGGTTGGAAACCAATTGTGTAACTATTGATTATTGAAATTAATAATTAATTTTAATAATTATTAATTTAAATAATAATTGTATTAATTATATATTACATAATTAAAGTTAATTATGTCAGTTATGCTTTTAATAATAAATTTCAACATGCATGTTTACAGTAACAGTGGCATACTCATAATTTTACTCAAAGTACAATTGTATTCACGAGAGACTGCATAACCTTGTACATACATGTACCCTACTGTAATAATGTAATCTGCATGTTCCTTATTGCCTAATTGTCAGTATAAGCAGATACTGTACATGTACCCTACTGTAATAATGTAATCTGCATGTTCCTTATTGTCTAATTGTCAGTATAAGCAGATACATGTACCCTACTGTAATAATGTAATCTGCATGTTCCTTATTGTCTAATTGTTAGTAGCAGATACCAAAAGATTCCATACCTAAATTTATCCTAGACCAAATTGATAAGCCTGATAAACCTTTTATTCTTTTAGAAGACTTCTGTTTCTTAACTTTTATTAATATTATATAATTATGCACATTCATGTACCAGTATTTCAATGGTATTCAAGTACCGGTAACACAATTTCAAAAAATGAAATGACAAAAGCCCATAATATACAACAAAGAACGATATTAAAGTTGTAAAGGTTTTACTGTGCAAGCTGTGTTAAGTTGTCAATACTCAGAAAAACTCTGAGCACCAGACAGGACTCGAACCCGTAACCTTCTGAACGCTAGACAGACGCTCTAACCATTGAGCCACTGGAACTCAGATGACAGAGCAAGGTTAATTACGGTATTTAAACCTGGGACGAGTCTTGCCGTTATATATATATTAATTCAGGATGAAATTCCTTTCAGCTGCTTCTTGTCAGTGAGGTGACCACTTGTTTAATCCCTAACATGTTCCCTGACACAGTGAGTGTTAACCTACCCAATTATACATTATACAGTATTTATCCTTCAAAAGCTGTGTAAAAATATACATTGAAAGCCTAGGACTATGGCACTGTCCAGGCCTACTATCCAGGACAAAGGTGAATTTAAACGGACACACTAAGCCATTGGCCAGAAGGGCATATGCCATAATAACAGATGAGCATAAATGCTAAGTGTTATAGCCAGTATGGTGTATGTTTACACTATTAAAGTCAATAAAATGTAAGCCAGGCCCAGGTCGTGGCTGGCCTATAGACCTGGTTGGTCCTATAGACTTGCAATATATGTAAACACAGCTAAAGTCTGTAATTTTTTACATCCTTACTATACTCTATATCAGCTTTAGTTTTGCAATGAGTGTTGTCTGACTATATATTGATAAGCTCGATAAACCTTTTATTCTGTTAGAAGACTTCTGTTGCTTTTATTAATATATAATCTTATTATATTATATAATTATGCATACATGTACCAGTATTTCAATGCTATTCAAGTACTGGTAACACATTTCAAAAAATGAAATGACAAAAGTCCATAATATGCAACAAAGAACATTGCTTAATCTAATTATTTCACCAATATATCATTAATTCAAGATGAAATTCCCTTCAGCTGCTTGTTGTCAGTGAGATGATACCAGTTGTTTAATCCCTAATGTGTCCCCCTGACACATGCAGTGAGTGTAATAACCTACCCAATTATACAGTATCTATATACAGTATATATCCTACAAAAGCTGTGTAAATATATAAATTGCAAGCCTAGGACTGGCATTATCTAGGCCTAATACAGGACAAAGGTAAATATACAAACACGCTAAGCCATTGGCCGGACCAGCATGCCATCAGATGAGCGTATAAACACTGATTGTTCTAACCAGTGTGGTGCATGTTTAGACTATTAAAGTGAGTAAAATGTAAGCCAGGCCCAAGGTGGCATCCAGCCAGGTTGGTCGTGGTTAGTCCTATAGACTTGCAGTATAAATACAGCTATAATCTGTACTTTTTTACATCCTTACCACCAGTACTGGTACTCACTATATAGACTAATTATCAAGTATTGCAATTATTCCATTGTGGATGAGGTTGCAAAGTGACCGAGTGAAACAATGGTGATGGATAATTTAAATAAAAGTATAAAATCTGCCATTCAAAATTTGTATTAACATTTGTTATTCTGCAATATTATAATAAAGCACATAATTTATTGGTATATCTTATGTAAGGACTATTCAATTTCGAGAAGCTTTCGAGAAGATTTCAAAAGCTGTGTAAATATATAAATTGCAAGCCTAGGACTCAGGCATTGTCTAGGCCTAATACAGGACAAAGGTGTTTACACAAACACACTACAGTAGGCCAATGGCCAGACCAGCATGCCATCAGATGAGCATATACTGTAAACACTGATTGTTATAACCAGTGTGGTGCATGTTTAGACTATTAAAGTGAGCAAAATGTAAGCCAGGCCCAAGGTGGCATCCAGCCAGGTTGGTCCTGGTTAGTCCTATAGACTTGCAGTATAAATACAGCTATAATCTGTACTTTTTTACATCCTTACCACCAGTACTGGTACTCACTATATAGGCTAATTATCAAGTATTGCAATTATTCCATTGTGGATGAGGTTGCAATTGCAAAGTGACCGAGTGAAACAATGGTGATGGATAATTTAAATAAAAGTATAAAATCTGCCATTCAAAATTTGTATTAACATTTGTTATTCTGCAATATTATAATAAAGCACATAATTTATTGGTATATCTTATGTAAGGACTATTCAATTTCGAGAAGCTTTCGAGAAGATTTCAAAAGCTGTGTAAATATATAAATTGCAAGCCTAGGACTCAGGCATTGTCTAGGCCTAATACAGGACAAAGGTGTTTACACAAACACACTAAGCCAATGGCCAGACCAGCATGCCATCAGATGAGCATATACTGTAAACACTGATTGTTATAACCAGTGTGGTGCATGTTTAGACTATTAAAGTGAGCAAAATGTAAGCCAGGCCCATGGTGGCATCCAGCCAGGTTGGTCCTGGTTAGTCCTATAGACTTGCAGTATAAATACAGCTATAATCTGTACTTTTTTACATCCTTGCCACCAGTACTGGTACTCACTATATAGGCTAATTATCAAGTATTGCAATTATTCCATTGTGGATGAGCTTGCAAAGTGACCGAGTGAAACAATGGTGATGGATAATTTAAATAAAAGTATAAAATCTGCCATTCAAAATTGGGTTGATGTTATAATAATTTTAAATTTCGGTTGCCATGACGACATGCCAAAAGTGAAATGTTCCGACCACAATATCTTTTGAAGTACTAACTCTAAGAACTCATTCTACATATCTAATGAAAGCTTGATTAACTATGGCGGTAGATATGTGTCATAATTCAAACGACTGGATATTTTGCGTACGAACGGGTGTTTTGCATACGAACGGGTATTTTGCATACGAACTCGTATTTTGCATACGAACTCATTTTGGATACGAACTCATATTTTGCGTACGAACTCGCATTTTGCATACAAACTCATTTTGGATACGCGCTCATATTTTGGATACGAACTCATTTTGGATACGAACTCATTTTGGATACGAACTCATTTTGGATACGAACTCATTTTGGATACGAACTCATTTTGGATACGAACTCATTTTGGATACGAACTCATTTTGGATACGAACTCATTTTGGATACGAACTCATTTTGGATACGAACTCATTTTGGATACGAACTCATTTTGGATACGAACTCATTTTGGATACGAACTCATTTTGGATACGAACTCATATTTTGCATACGAACTCGTATTTTGTATACGAACTCATTTTGGATATGCGCTCATATTTTGCATACGAACTCATATCAACTGCGTATTCATTTGTGACACCAGTGTGAAGTATGCACCAAATTCGTTCTGTGATTCAGCCTTCGATTCAGTATTCTCCCCCCTGTAAACTTGTTACACGAGCGACTTTTCTCATCCTGACGTATGTGATTGAATGAATTCATTTACAAAAGAAGTAAAGAACTGGATCATTTGTGGGCTAGGAATAATGTCGAATAATTTCGTGAATCGGCAATTTTACATGTATTTTTACGGTGACCCATGTGACGGCAAAAGCAAAAGCGTCACGGCAAATGAAAAGCGTCACGGCAAAAGCAAAAGCTTCACGGCAAAAGCGTCACGGCAAAAGCAAAAGACTCACGGCAAAAGCAAAGGACTCACGGCAAAAGCAAAAGACTCACGGCAAAAGCAAAAGACTCACGGCAAAAGCAAAAGACTCACGGCAAAAGCAAAAGACTCACGGCAAAAGCAAAAGACTCACGGCAAAAGCAAAAGACTCACGGCAAAAGCGAAGGCATCACGGCAAAAGCGAAGGCATCACGGCAAAAGCGAAGGCATCACGGCAAAAGCGAAGGCATCACAGCAAAAGCGAAGGCATCACGGCAAAAGCGAAGGCATCACGGCAAAAACATCCTCGTGCCCAGGCCGGTGGAGGCCAAAAGGGATGATTCAAAAGGACCTTTTCGGCTGCAGTCTCCCTCGGTCGTATTTTCGTTTACAAAAACATGATGATAACCATTAGCTGACCATCTAGGCATCACTACCCATCACTATGCATCACTACCCATCACTATGCATCACTACCCATCAAAGAAAGACTCGTTGTTTATGTAGATATTTATTAAACAATGAGGATTTCTGAAACATTAATAATAACAATAGCAAATTACAATAGTACAATAAGGTATGATGGAAATAAGTAAGATAGATGACAGGAACACATACCTAAGCAAGCAATGGATTTGAATGTACGGCTAGTTCATATAGTGGAAAGATATGAACGTAAGCTAAGACAGCGAAACGGCCATAATATAATGATTCAAAGGTCAACATATAATCCGCGTGAATGTCACATGCGATCACGCAATCTAATCATAAGAAGGAGAGTTTCGAATTACGCGTGGTATAGAATACGCGTCAAGTCTCTACATGCCCCCCCCCCCCCCCCAAGTTCGTGTTGTCATGGGCTTCCAAGATGAGACGAACTTAACTCAGTCCATCGCCCAGTTTCCGGCTCATAGATCCTGCGCGGCTGATGTGTACGTCGTGGGCGCTGGCATCGCGGAGACGGTGGGAGAGGCTCTGGTTCCGTTGACGGGTGTAGGGGCATGTCGTCATCAGGTGGTGTGTGTGGAGACTCGATCTACTGGTGGGGTATTTGGGGAGTAGGTAACCCCCCCCCCCCCCCATATAGCGTATGAAAGGATGCCGCCTCATTAAAAAAGTCATTAAGAAGTGAAACAATGGTGCATGTTCGGTCAACATGCGGATTACTTTTGGGTGATTAACGGATAGAATAGTACACTAACTTGAACCTCATTGGTGAATTTTCAGTCGGACCTCTGCGAAGACATCTCCCTCTTCTTCGCGCGTTTTTTTATCCGAGGCAGAACAAAGAGCGTTGCGTACAAAAAGTAATTAGTATTGTTAGTGTGACGAACGCAAGGGACGGAAGTAATTACCTCTAAGCCTCTTTCACCTTTACGATCCCTAGCCCTAGTCTCGTGTACCTTTGGGACCCCATCGTATACTTAGGTGGCTCTCTGTGTGTGTATTAGGCCCGTTTAGGCCCTATCTAGCCTTCTTTGGCCCGATAAGGCCTTTTGGCCCGTTCGTAGGAGGGAGTTTATACGGTCATCACGCTCCCTACACGCTATTCAGCGTTCGATTGAACCTGTGTTTTCACTGCTAAGAGATGAACCCTAATAATTTTGGCCGTATTATGGCTTATCTCGCTTTAGTGTACACAATTCCTATGATGAAGAAACACTTCGGGGAAACAGTGCGAAGAACTGTTCAAGATCTCAAACATATTGAAAAATATAAATATAAACGTCTTGGTTAAACTGGATGACTCGGCTATTTTATGACGCCGTTGTCATGATGTATATTCACGTTGTTAAGGTTAAGATTTGCATACATGTTCATGAATTTGGCCGAATTATCGCTAATTATATCTCGCGTTAATGCACGTATAGGGATTCCAATGGAGGAAGAAACCCTTCGGGAAACAGTGTGAAGAACTGTTCAAGATCTCAAACGCATCGACATAGAAAAATAATAAGTCGTTACTTAGTTTTGGCGTAAAGTATTCTGAAGAAACCATTCGCAAAATGATCAGGAATTACAAAATAATGTTTCCTGGCAGAAGAAGTATTATATCTAAGAGTTTTAAATTGGTTGAACGGCTTTACTTCATAGAGAACGATGGAGCGAGGAGTTAGAACGAGGATATAAAGCGGACTAACTCTAGCAGCTTGAATAAATTTGTCCACCAGATCTTATAGATAAAAGCGTGGGAGCCATTAAGCGTAATTAAAGGTTACCTGTTTGATAGCATAAGCGTTCAAATTGGCAGAAATAACTTGCCGAGTAATCATTTCGGGGGAACTATCACTTATCTAACCTTCGTGTTTCGATTAAGCGATTTCTGTCTCGTGTACCTTTGGGACCACCCATGGTATTGTATTAGGCCAGTTTAGGCCCTATCTGGCCTTCTTTGGCCCGATAAGGCCTTTTGGCCCGTTCGTAGGAGAGAGTTTATACGGTCATCACGCTCCCTTCACGCTATTCAGCAGTCCTTTCATTCGAGTATCTCTTGTCCTCGTGAAAGGTTCGAAAGTTTTCTTCGAAATGTAGGCATGAAGATTTGTAAGTCCGTAAGAATCGTGATGATAAATGATTGATTTGAACAAATAACGTTCGAAAGTCCCTATACAAGAACAAAAAAACCCTAACCCTAACCATAACCCAAATAAAAACTCTAGTCCTAGCCCTGAAATAAAGGAATACTAACCCTACTTTTAATCTAAAGTTTCAATTATGTAATACACGAAGTAAGAGCCCCATTTTGGCTATTTGCGATATTCGCCTATTTGCGTATAGCATTTGAGGAAATTTCTAGCGGGGAATTCAAAATAGGGCTTTTTGGCAATGTTTAAAGACAGATATCTCGGACACGAATGGACAAAATCGAAAACCGTAAAAAAACTTATCAGCTATTTTTGCATCCTCTATACAGAGAGAACTAAAATTTATGGAGGGTTTATATGATCGAGCTTTAAATTTGGCTGACTCAGTTCATTTTCAAAGTTATTGTGTACCTAAAAACCTGTATAGAGGAACATCAAAGATTGTTCAACGGTATAAGTGTCCGAATAGCTGGATTAAATCTTTAACCCGTTTATGATGAAATGAAACCTAGCGACTTTAATGTATAACCTAAGGGATTCTCTGGACGAAGAGAAGCCGTCGAAGAACGAATTTTGAATCGTATTGACTTGTCAAACGAAGCGAAGGTTGAGTGCTCACTTGGACAATAGCCCGTGGGTCGTTAAGAGGCATTAGTGGTGCAACTCACAAATATTTGCATGTCTTGGGAATATTTAATTGATTTGAGGGTACACACTAGGATATTTATGGGTAAACCGGCATTAGTCAATATGAGATAATTAGAGATATTTATCATCCATGACTTCGATGTGAGGCGTTCTTAACACTAATTAAGTATTCCCTCGTAGACTCCTAACTCTAACCTCTTCAAACGCATTCATTTGCCTGTAAGCGAAATAAAACTTTATCAAAATTGCTTTTCTAGATACAATCGAAATAGAACTTTAACGCGGTTGCTAAGGTTTATTTGGCTGAATCAGACCATTCGAGAAGCCAAAGCTAGGCGGCTCTCTGTGTTGCGAACGAAAGTAATTAGCGTTATAACCCTATTCTACGTTCATAACCCTAAATGTAATTATATTTGGAATATCACCGATTCCAATTCCGACTCATTGACTCTCATCGGGAGTTGTGCGATTGCTTAAGTCTTCGACTGCACCTATATGTCTGTCTCCGCGTTCGACTGAACCTAGTGTGTTTTCGCCACATCTATACAAAGAGATGCACAATTCCTATGAGGAAGAAACACTTCGGGAAACTGTGCGAAGAACTGTTCAAGATCTCACACATATTGACTTGGAAAAAATATATAAATTTAAACGGCATTGCGTTACAGCGTTGCTATGCTAATGCTTATGAGATTAGCAAACCATTTGTCGGACTTTCACCTACTACCCTCGGAAGAAAGGCAATCTATAATTGTCAGGTGAGTGATGAAAATACACTTTAATTTCATTTTATTCCCTAATACACATTACGTGTTGTTACAGCAGTCACTAAAATTAATATAACGCGTGGTAAGAATGTTTATCGGCTTCTCTGACAAACATTAACTCGCTTTTCCTTCTTTTTTTTTCTCTCGCTGCATATTGGTGTAGCTGATTAACCAATATGATCATTGCGATAGGAACTGCGTTTCTCATTAGGATTCCAAGGCTGTATCGTTTCCTCTTTACCTTTTGTAACCGTTTTCTGTAGTGTTTTTCTTTCCTTTAGTTTTAGGATTGTGTGTGCCCGAAGTAATTGCGTGTTTAAATCGTCTTTTCGGTTCTCCACAAGTTGATGATCTCGTATATAAAGTCGAAGGTTCATCGCTCGTCTCCATTCTTTATTTGCTCCGTCACAGAACTAAAATGTGCCATTCTTCGTTATTGAGGTAGAAGCGGGTTTTCCACGAAGACACTTCATTGCGGTGATGTTACGTTGAAGAGAATCAGTACTCGAATGGAACGACGCTATATTTACTCTACGGTTACAGAACTGTTAATCGCCCCA
Organism: Chrysogorgia sp. JL179-B06; assembly: GCA_035772405.1. NCBI lineage: Eukaryota > Metazoa > Cnidaria > Anthozoa > Scleralcyonacea > Chrysogorgiidae > Chrysogorgia > Chrysogorgia sp. JL179-B06. The sequence goes on along the minus strand of JAYKKM010000029.1, from coordinate 1,228,165 downwards.
TATGCCCCTCAAAACACACCAAATGGCCTGGAGGGCCTTTTTCGCGGCCCTGTGGCCCGTTTGAGAAATATACCTACTATCCCCGCTCATCTCCATGAATACCTCTCCCGCCACCCCTCAAATCGCCATATAGCCGAAATTGTGACCCGCTGCATGCGAAGTTAAAGCAAAGTTAAAAAAGTTAAAGTTAAAGTAAAGTTAAAAGTTAAAGTTAAAAGTTAAAGTAAAGTTAAAAGTTAAAGTAAAGTTAAAGTAAAGTTAAAAGTTTAAGTTAAAAGTCAACGCAAAGTTAAAGTTAAAAATTAAAGCAAAGTTAAAGTAAAGTTAAAGTTAAAGTAAAGTTAAAAGTTAAAGTTAAAAGTTAAAGTAAAGTTAAAAGTTAAAATTAAAAGTTAAAGCAAAGTTAAAGTAAAGTTAAAAGTTAAAGTTAAAGTAAAGTTAAAAGTTAAAGTTAAAAGTTAAAGTAAAGTTAAAAGTTAAAGTTAAAAGTCAACGCAAAGTTAAAGTTAAAAGTTAAAGCAAAGTTAAAGTTAAAGTGAACATAAAGTTAAAGTAAAGTTAAAAGTTAAAGTAAAGTTAAAGTAAAGTTAAAAGTTAAAGTTAAAAGTCAACGCAAAGTTAAAGATAAAAGTTAAAGCAAAGTTAAAGTAAAGTTAAAGTAAAGTTAAAAGTTAAAGTTAAAAGTCAACGCAAAGTTAAAGTTAAAAGTTAAAGCAAAGTTAAAGTAAAGTTAAAAGTTAAAGTTAAAAGTCAACGCAAAGTTAAAGTTAAAAGTTAAAGCAAAGTTAAAGTAAAGTTAAAAGTTAAAGTTAAAAGTCAACGCAAAGTTAAAGTTAAAAGTTAAAGCAGAGTTAAAGTTAAAGTGAACATAAAGTTAAAGTTAAAGCAAAGTTAAAGTAAAGTTACAGCAAAGTTAAAAGTTAAAAAACTTTTAACTTTTAACTTTAACGTTGCTTTAACTTTTAACTTTTAACTTTGACTTTAACTTTGCTTTAACTTTAACTTTGCTGTAACTTTACTTTATTTATTTATTTATTCATTTACAAGCTTTGCCACATTGAGTAGCAGGGATACCCCACAGAGCTTATCGCTCCATTACGGGGTCCCTAAGATAAAAAAACTAACAGCACATTTTAACAAGAAGACAGTAGATAGGGGACCCCACCTTTCGTCAAATTGCCAATTTGTCGGAAATTTTCAAATAAAATTTATATATATATATATATATATATATATATATATATATATATATATATATATATATATATATATATATATATATATATATATATAATATATATATATATATATATATATATATAATTGCCAATTTGTCGGAAATTTTCAAATAAAATTTGTTACTTAGCAACCAAACTTGTCGGACATTTTGGGAGGCTTTGCCCCACCACCTTAAAACGTGAATATCCGCCACTGACGACACAGATGACATTTTACACATACGGTTTTAAAGGTTTGCGGAATTTGGTTGTGTTTTAGCAGTTCAGATTTGAATTGTCCAATAGAAAGGTTAACCGCAGATGTGATGGTAGATAGTTGAATATCTTAGGGGTTCTACAGTAGAAACTGTTCTGAAAAGTTACGTTATTCACTTTAGGGATATTTAATACAAATTGATTTGATCGGTTTGTACGTCTTGTTACACGGCTGGAGGAATTAATAGAAATGTAAGAGTCACGTGAACCAACTAATGCTTTAAAAAGGTATACTAAGTCCAGGTACTCGTGCCAGTAGGACAGAGGTGGCAGTCCTCTAGAGGTAGCAGTCGTAGCAGTTTAAACTTTTAACTTTAACTTTAAATTTACTTTAACTTTTTACTTAAACTTTTAACTTTACTTTAATGATGTCAACTGAATAGTTTAGTTCACTGCATAACATTTATATTGATAAGTTTACAAAATTGCACGGCGGGCCTTTTTCGTGGCCCTTTCTGTGGGGATAAATCCTTCAAAATGGCCCTTGGGGCCTTTTTCGTGGCCCTGTGGCCCGTTTGAGAAATATATACATACTATCTCCGCTCACTCCTGACACAGGATCAAATTTTTCATGCATAAAACATGAAAAAACGTTTGTCAAGAAACTGTTAGCGAACGCTCAAGTGATGATCGACCCTGCCTTTAACTTTTACTTTTAACTTTACATTAACTTTTAACTTTTAACTTTACTTTAACATTTAACTTTGCTTTAACTTTTAACTTTACTTTAACTTTTAACTTTACTTTAACTTTATGTTCACTTTAACTTTAACTTTGCTTTAACTTTTAACTTGAACTTTGCGTTGACTTTTAACTTTAACTTTTAACTTTACTTTAACTTTTAACTTTAACTTTTAACTTTACTTTAACTTTAACTTTTAACTTTACTTTAACTTTGCTTTAACTTTTAATTTTAACTTTTAACTTTTAACTTTAACTTTACTTTAACTTTGCTTTAATTTTTAACTTTAACTTTGCGTTGACTTTTAACTTAAACTTTTAACTTTACTTTAACTTTTAACTTTACTTTAACTTTGCTTTAATTTTTAACTTTAACTTTGCGTTGACTTTTAACTTAAACTTTTAACTTTACTTTAACTTTTAACTTTACTTTAACATTATGTTCACTTTAACTTTAACTTTGCTTTAACTTTTAACTTTAACTTTGCGTTGACTTTTAACTTTAACTTTTAACTTTACTTTAACTTTTAACTTTAACTTTTAACTTTACTTTAACTTTAACTTTTAACTTTACTTTAACTTTGCTTTAACTTTTAATTTTAACTTTTAAATTTACTTTAACTTCGCATGCAGCGGGTCACAATTTCGGCTATATGGCGATTTGAGGGGTGGCGGGAGAGGTATTCATGGAGGTGAGCGGGGATAGTAGGTATATTTCTCAAACGGGCCACAGGGCCGCGAAAAAGGCCCTCCAGGCCATTTGGTGTGTTTTGGGGGGCATATGGGGCGATTAACAGTTCTGTAACCGTAGAGTAAATATAGCGTCGTTCCATTCGAGTACTGATTCTCTTCAACGTAACATCACCGCAATGAAGTGTCTTCGTGGAAAACCCGCTTCTACCTCAATAACGAAGAATGGCACATTTTAGTTCTGTGACGGAGCAAATAAAGAATGGAGACGAGCGATGAACCTTCGACTTTATATACGAGATCATCAACTTGTGGAGAACCGAAAAGACGATTTAAACACGCAATTACTTCGGGCACACACAATCCTAAAACTAAAGGAAAGAAAAACACTACAGAAAACGGTTACAAAAGGTAAAGAGGAAACGATACAGCCTTGGAATCCTAATGAGAAACGCAGTTCCTATCGCAATGATCATATTGGTTAATCAGCTACACCAATATGCAGGGAGAGAAAAAAAAGAAGGAAAAGCGAGTTAATGTTTGTCAGAGAAGCCGATAAACATTCTTACCACGCGTTATATTAATTTTAGTGACTGCTGTAACAACACGTAATGTGTATTAGGGAATAAAATGAAATTAAAGTGTATTTTCATCACTCACCTGACAATTATAGATTGCCTTTCTTCCGAGGGTAGTTGGTGAAAGTCCGACAAATGGTTTGCTAATCTCATAAGCATTAGCATAGCAACGCTGTAACGCAATGCCGTTTAAATTTAAATTTTTTTCCAAGTCAATATGTGTGAGATCTTGAACAGTTCTTCGCACAGTTTCCCGAAGTGTTTTTTCCTCATAGGAATTGTGCATCTCTTTGTATAGATGTGGCGAAAACACACTAGGTTCAGTCGAACGCGGAGACAGACATATAGGTGCAGTCGAAGACTTAAGCAATCGCACAACTCCCGATGAGAGTCAATGAGTCGGAATTGGAATCGGTGATATTCCAAATATAATTACATTTAGGGTTATGAACGTAGAATAGGGTTATAGGAGTCTACAAGGGATGCGAGGCGTTCTTAACGCTAATTACTTTCGTTCGCAACACAGAGAGCCGCCTAGCTTTGGCTTCTCGAATGGTCTGATTCAGCCAAATAAACCTTAGCAACCGCGTTAAAGTTCTATTTCGATTGTATCTAGAAAAGCAATTTTGATAAAGTTTTATTTCGCTTACAGGCAAATGAATGCGTTTGAAGAGGTTAGAGTTAGGAGTCTACGAGGGAATACTTAATTAGTGTTAAGAACGCCTCACATCGAAGTCATGGATGATAAATATCTCTAATTATCTCATATTGACTAATGCCGGTTTACCCATAAATATCCTAGTGTGTACCCTCAAATCAATTAAATATTCCCAAGACATGCAAATATTTGTGAGTTGCACCACTAATGCCTCTTAACGACCCACGGGCTATTGTCCAAGTGAGCACTCAACCTTCGCTTCGTTTGACAAGTCAATACGATTCAAAATTCGTTCTTCGACGGCTTATCTTCGTCCAGAGAATCCCTTAGGTTATACATTAAAGTCGCTAGGTTTCATTTCATCATAAACGGGTTAAAGATTTAATCCAGCTATTCGGACACTTATACCGTTGAACAATCTTTGATGTTCCTCTATACAGGTTTTTAGGTACACAATAACTTTGAAAATGAACTGAGTCAGCCAAATTTAAAGCTCGATCATATAAACCCTCCATAAATTTTAGTTCTCTCTGTATAGAGGATGCAAAAATAGCTGATAAGTTTTTTTACGGTTTTCGATTTTGTCCATTCGTGTCCGAGATATCTGTCTTTAAACATTGCCAAAAAGCCCTATTTTGAATTCCCCGCTAGAAATTTCCTCAAATGCTATACGCAAATAGGCGAATATCGCAAATAGCCAAAATGGGGCTCTTACTTCGTGTATTACATAATTGAAACTTTAGATTAAAAGTAGGGTTAGTATTCCAGTAGTATAGGACATGGCGGTACCAGGACAGTTTTCCAAGAGTCAGATCTATTTCAAGGTCAAGTTTCAAGGTCAAGTTCTTGGAATTATTTTTGAGATAATTCCAAGAATTCCTTGGGAAAGGGGCGTGGTCGAGATGCCTTAAAAAGGGCATGGTCGAGACGTCTTGGAAAAGGACGTGGTCGAGATGCCTTAAAAAGGGCATGGTCGAGACGTCTTGGAAAAGGACGTGGTCTATTTTTGTGAGTCTATATGATTTTCCAGGAGTCAGATCCATTTGGAATCTACACGGTTTGGATAAGTGCGTTGGTATCGCTATGTTAGTAGACAGTGTCATACCCGTCTTCTTCGCTAGACTCGGAAGGCTTAGAAGAGTGGTTGTACACGTGCTTACCAACAGTGACTCCACCAGATAAAATGCCGATTAGTGGTAAGTAGGGTCTTACTTTCTCTACCATGCGATATACGTCACGTTTTAAGAGCTCGTCTTTCTTTAGTTCGTTAGCTAGCTTTTCAGGGTCTTCGATAGCGTCGAATCCTCCAAGAATACTACTTAACTTGCTAATAATTAGGTCAGTCAGGAACTCGTTAGCTTTCTGCGTCCTTTTACGTTCGTACTCGACGTACAGTTTGTCTATTACCTTACTTGATGCTTTTTTAATGTAAGCGACTGATTTATTCAGTTCTCCATCCTCAGCGAGTCTAGTCAGCTCGTCTCGTTTTTTGTCCACATCAGTTTGTGGGATGTCGTCGACTTCCGGTGTGTCATCGACTTGTGGTGTGTCGTTTACTTCTTCCGAAATAGTGGATTCTGCGTCTTGTATCTCTTCAATGAGATCGTCAATTGGTTCAAGATTTCTTGTCTTGCGCTTTGGCATGTCCTATACTATGCGATATGTTTTGTTTTAGCGGAACAACTACTTCGTACGAGTACGGATGCCTTAGAAGTATATCCAATCTTGCGTACTCGTTGTCTTTCAACTGTTTTATTATTTTCTCAATCTCCGTTTTATCAACTCCATTAAGATAATCGTCTGCAATGGTTTTCATGTCGTTTCTGTTAGGGTTGTAGAATGTTACTAACTTTGAGATGTTCTCGCGATATGGTTTACTAATTGAGGTTAGTTGTTGCGTTATGACGATTGTGGACAGGTTGTAGTGTCTAGCACTAAAGGCTAGTTTGACTAGTTCGCTTGTTCTGTTTTTAACGTCCTGCCCACCAGCACAATCGTCTAATATTATCAACGAGTTGGTACCTCTGTAGGTCTCGGCTACGTATTTAAGAATTACGTTGACTTTATCCTGCTCACACTGAATAGAGATAAAGTCTGGATCTCTCAAGTATTTCCACTCTGTGTACGTTTTATTCCATTCGAATGTTGGACATATAAGAATGATATACTCGAAGTGATTCATGTATTATTTCTCTATCATATCCAATAGGTAGTGTGTTTTACCACAGGCTGTCATACCAACAATTAGCATATTAAAAGGCGTTTTCATATAGAATACTACATGTTTTAGTATTGGATTGATTGCAGATCGTTGTTGATAAGGTTTACGAGTCCGTCGGATAGTACGAATATTCTACACATTACGTTCGCTGTTGTGGCTCCTTTATTGATTTCCATCAATATTCCTGACTGAGTGTTCACGATCCTTTTTCCAGTGGCGACTTTCACGTTATCTTCGATAGATCTAAGGTCAATAACCAAAGCGAAACCGTCTTTGTAAAACTTTTGGACAGTCATGTGCTGGTCACAGTCGGCTAGTTTTTGTCCGAATAGTCTTTTCGCTTCTCCCCAGAGTCTTGATTTTGGTATTCCTTGACTGTATACCATATTTGGCACACCTTCGATAGTGAGTTTGACTGACTCTATATTTGGGTAGACGAACTCCTCGCTGTCAGTTCTTGTCTTATTTGTGAAGAGTAGAACGATAGCTTTCATTGATTTTCTTGGTAGGTTAATATTTTCATTCACTAGTGTGATTCCTTTATCCCACTCCACAGTCTTCATTAGTGTGATGTGTTCATACGATAGAGATCTACCTGATGCGTATAGAGATGATACTTCATCAGCAATCTCTTGATTCTCGATAGTTTCGTACTCCAACTCAAGGTTCTCTAACGTATAGCCAGCCACAGCTGATCCAGATTGAGCCACCATAATATCAGACGCTTTAGGGAGTGTGATTATATACCTGAAATTGTTGTTCATGTTGTATGGTGCGTATAGACCATGATCTTCTAGAATCTTGTCGATTTGAATCTTTTGTTTAGTGTTATGGATGGAGAACATCAGACCATCACTAACTTTTTGTGTGTCTCCACTGGCTGCGCCACTGTCATCCTTTGAGATTAACTTTCGAAGGTTCTCGTTTGCTATACCATATTCGACCATCTGGTCTCGCTCACTGTTAGATTTCCAGAGGTCTTTGTACGTACCGATGACGCTTTCACCACTATTGTCGTACACGGACTCACCAGCTAGTTTTACCACCAGTCTCTCAAATAGTAGTCTAGAAAGGTTGTTAAGAAACCATGATTTAGCATTCGAACTCTTAAAGTCGAATAGAATATGGAGACTAGAGGGTACCAAACAAGTGTTACCCTTAGTTTTCGGGATATCGATGTATAACTCCTCCCCTGGATTGGCTTTGTTGGGGTTTAGCGTTACAACATGACGGGTTCTCGTGCCTTTGATAGCAGATATTTCACGACGTCTATACCCAGGAAGCAACTCTTTTTCATTAGTGTTCATACTATATTATAACACATGTTTTATTTCCTCTGTTTGTACTGATCGTAGACGAACCAAGCTAGTGCTATCGCTAGGATCCATAAATTAGACGCTAACCAAGATATACCTGCAGCTCCCCACTTTAGCACAGTCGCCACCATGTTTAGCAGTCCAGCCAGTAGAGGGCCAGCCTTTGTGGCTAGATTAGCTATAGCTTTTCCTAGTTTTCCAAGTGCTTGACCACCTTTGACGATAACACTCCTAGCGGATATTACTATGGTAGTTATTATCCCGGCTATAGAGATTGATATAGCACTTATTCCAACTAAGTTTTCCTTTGCCCATTTTTTGAACCTCTCAAGTCTATTTAGATCATTACCCTCAACCTCATCTTTTAGTACACCTATTGCCTCGTTGTGTTCTGGTCTAGTGTTGTTCTCGATACGGATGCTATCTGCCTTCAAGTAAGCTGTATCACTAACACTCTTATAGAATTGTTCTTTTAGAGGGTCTAGCTCGACGATAGACATGAGTCTATATTGGTCGCCTAGTGCATCTAGCGACTCTATCTTAACATCAGTTGATCCTTTTGGGTCGAGAGAGCCAGCGAACTCCCTAATCTCTTGTTCACTAACGAAGATACCTTGCGACGTTTCTACGAGTTGCTCCACTCTTTGTTCGACCCTGTCTTGTAGCTGTTCGCTTGTGTTAGATATTATGTCTTCCGACGTGTTATCCGAGATTGTGTTGTCGCCGTTAATTTCCTCGACCATCGCAGTTAAAGTTAGTCTGTGCTCCTCAACAGCTGTACTTAACAGACTCTTAAAGTTCTCGACATCTTTCTGTGAATCTTTAGCGTCGCTGTACACTATAGACTTACCTTTTAGCACCATAACTCTCTTGTTTTCAAACTCTAGCCCGATAAGACCTTTAACGCCAAAAATCATTTTCGACTTTTTTATTATATCACTCGAGGCCTCTCCGTCCATAACGTTAATACTAACACCAAGATGGTCTAATAGAAACTGCTTTCTATCTCTTGTTACTGACGCATTGTATGACCTTTTATCATACGTTGGGTTTGGGATACCATCGTGTGTGGTATCCTCACTAGAGATTGACACTGTTTTCCCATCTTTTTCGCCTACGAACGATGTCTCCATATGTCTGAGTCTGTTTTGTACTCTGCGTTTTATGACTCTAGTCTCTATCTCTATTTCCACCCTGGTGATTGTGGCGAGTCTATCATTATATTCTTGATATGTCTCACCTTCTACAGGCGTAGTATTGTTAAGTGTCTCGAATTCGCGTTTTAACTGCTCGTCCGTATACTTCTTAAACTCGTCACGATCTTGCATTTCGATTTCATCAAATCCTCCTTCAGCCATTATATACTACTCAATATTTTGAATATCGCTTTCTGGTATCCATGAGTTGTGTTTACTGTCATAACCGAGCCACTTAACCAAAGCCATCGTTTTACCCTTAACCTTCTTTCTCTTTAGTATCTTCTCAACTTTATATACATCATCTTTTTTATCAACAGCTGATAGCTCTTCCTCATAAAACTTACCAATGATAGGTTCCCCTTCATGGTCCTCTATCTCGTACGTGTTAGGGTCACCACGTATGACCTTTGTCACTTTGAATAGCTCCTCAGTGAAGTTAGCCTCATACCCTTTTGTGAATATGCTCTTGTACTTTGATATCCTGACAGTCTCACCTACTTTAAACTTTGGCAGTGGGTAGTCACCGAAATGGTGTCCAAACAATGTCGTCCATACTTCGTTTTCGTTTTTCTTATTAACGTCTTTAGGTTTCATTAGAATAGTACTGTGTTTGGTATTGTTGTAATTCTCGACAAGCTGGTCTAGAATGTCAATCCACTTATACGTTCCTTTACTATAGAAGTACTTCCACATAGACGTCTTGAGTGTTCTATTAAATCGTTCCACGACTGCTGCCTTTTTATCGGAATTTGTGCTAAAGTATTTCACGTTGTGTTTCTCCAATAGATCTTTCACACCAACGTTGTAGAATTCCTTACCATCGTCAAACTGAGCCAACTTTGGATACTCACCAAATCTAACCTTAGCCTTCTCCAATAACTCTGTGACAGCCTTAGTCATGTTTTTCGTATCTTTCCTGTAGACGGGTATTGCGAAAGCATACCTACTAAGGATCTCAGTGGCTGTTAGTATCCAGTAGTACCCATTGTTCTTGTTCTTGTACTTGCCCATATCGACCAAGTCCATCTGTATCTGCTCACCCAGATAGTCAACAAACGTTTGTCTAAACTTATGTTTCTTAACAACTGGTTTGTACCTGGTGTACGTGTCTTGAGATTTTAGCCAGTCCTTTATCTTTACCCTACTAACGCTTAGGCCGTCTTCTTGTGTCTTTTGGTACAGCCTCTCAGCAGACTGGTAACCAGTTGACGGGTTGTAGTAAATATCTCTTAGTTCTTGCTCTATGTCCATATACACTACATGATGTGTAAATCTAACAGCACCTCACCTACGCTAACACTGTCGTCGTCCTGATCTGTTATCTTGAACTCTAGTTGGTTGACGACTCCTTTGTTTATTGGGATTTTCGACCCAACACCAAAACGTTGTACAGAGCCCTTTAATGTCTGTGTGCTAGTTATTGGTAGTACTGCGATACAATCACTTTTGCTACCGTTAACTATGTTCTTAGATCTGTCCACAATATTAGATGTTACTTGTATGTATTTCAGTCCTCTGTTAACGCTCACAACGTTGGGACTGGTTTTTGTGGTGGCTATTGTAGTGTTTTCGTCAAATCCCAAGAGTTGTCCAAATTTAAACAGTTCTATTCGTTGATCAGTTGTTATCGTACACGTCGAGTCGTGTCTGTTAGCCACTAGCTTCACGTCTCCTAACTCTCTCAAGTCGTCGGCGATCATTTTAAAGGTGTGGTACCCAGGACTAAAAACGTGGTCACTACTGTTATAAGTTATCTTGTTGTTAGCTGTGGTTACGTTAACGTAGTCCCAAAAGATGGTTGCCTCCTTCACCAATATGTAAGGGTCTGAGTTAGTTGCTAGAGTTGACTCTGGTAGGTCTATAGTTTTCGTTGAACCACTAACCAATACTACCACTCTCATATAACGTACGGTATGTTATGATGGATGCGTTCAAAAGAAAGTATCCTTATGCTGACAAGAATAGGTTTTTTCTTGATGTTGACGACAATATGCATATACATATATTCTTCGTGACGAAAACCAATATTGGTGACGTTTCGGTAGACTCGAGTAGGTTTAAGAGTAACCCAGAGTATACTAAGTATCTAACGATAAACAAACCAATGATAGTTAACCAAAAAGAGATAGCTAATGCCGTACGAGTGGCTAAGCTGAATCTAGTGAAAAAGTACCCTCACATCACTTTGAGCAAGTTTGAGTTCGATCCAACTGTCTCACAGGATGGTGAGGTTAATGGAGTTGACATATATTTTAGAAACAACGACATCATAAGCACTAACATAACTAGTGATACCTTCAAAAACGACAAGAGTATGTGGATTTGGTTACACAACAACAAGTCTCCAAAAGGTCACGACGACAAGTTTCCAGAAATATGGCTATCTGGTGGAACTATCCAACCACTATCAAAAGGTCACAAGAACCACTGGGGACTTTGGGATGGTTATCCAACGGAGAACGTGTTGAACTACCCAGTGAGTAACTTTAGAGTCTTCGTTAATCAAAAGAACTACTTTCTCTCAAAGTTACCAATACTACTAATCACCACATCAAAGACAAAGTCAAAGTGGGACGATAATGAGAGCTACTATAGGGTAGTGTTTGCAACGTATTGTGCAAGTTTCTGTTGTGGAGTGTCGTTACAACACTTGTCACCCTCACAAGAAGTCCACCCTGTTATCACGAGTGTAATGAGGTTTCATCTGTACTTTACTATTAGAAGACTTCTCAGAAGGATGGAAGGTGGTGAGAGTATGAGATCGATAAGTAGAGAGTTTGATGCTGGAGAATTGTATGGTAAGACAGACAAGATTCCTAGAAAACATTACTACCAGGGTAAAGTCCTTGCTGATGGTACAACAGGTGAGGAGAGAGTCTTCACAATCAACGACGTTAAGAACGACTACAAACGATACGTTCCTCTGGTGTCGAACGGTTTTACCAACATTGGGCGACAATACATAAATCAATCTATAGAAGCCTTTGTCTACTCCACACTTGGTGCACAAGCGAGAACACGTGTGTCAATAGTTGGTGGTTCTGCAGGCAGTCTAGAGACTCAACAAGAGTTCCGAAAGTTGGTGGAGGATAGTGTTATAAACTACGACGTGTCAACTTGGATTATCAACATGAACAAGTCGATTAGAGACACTAATGTTGTTCAAAATCTTGCGCTATCACCGTCTACGTGGTTAATGCCAAGTAATGTGGTAATACTCAAGAACAAAATCGCTGGGTACAACAACCTATTGAAGACTGCTACGCAGAGTATGAAGTTTGGGGTAAATAGTAGGTTAAACTACACAAAAACTACGGAGGCTAAGAAAGTACACCAAGAAGGTGGAGAGCATCTGGAGACACTTGATAAACCAAAGGTGACGAATCGTCTGACTACGCCAAACGTGACACATCAGGAAGAGCACCTTGATAAACCAAAGGTGACACCAGGTAACACAACAGAGTTAGGGCTAATTCTAGTGGTTTCGGTTGTGTCTGGCTATTTAGTGAGCAAATATGTGTTATAGCATAATGAGTCTAAGTTATGGATTTGAGGACAGAGACTACGAGAGTGACAAAATACTAAGAAGAGCGAAGAGACATCTAGACAGTGACCCTAAATTGAGTGTGAGCGGTGGAAGGATGTCTGGAGATATAGATATGGCGCTCGGAGCAATTAAAAACGTAGCAGATCCAGTCGATGATTTGGATGCTATCAGTAAAAAAGTGTTGTCCGTATACTTATCGCAATACTTCAGAACGCAGTCTTATAACGTTATATTTGACTTTGACACCACGAGATACGCCGCAAGCGCTGTACTCCACAGAAGGACAAATAAAGTGAAAGCCATTGGAGACATGTTAGTACAAAATGACGTTGGTATGGTCCTATTATTGATATTAACAATAGTCGCAGATTCCTGGCCCCTATACTCTGGACTCCTCTCCCACTTGAAGTTGGGATACACTTTAACTGTCCACGTATGCAATACTGTGATATATCCGTTTTTGTGGTAGTGAGGTTAGCCAAGAGGATATCTACGACATATTGGGAGACGATTGTGTCAAACGACGATGGGTTGCATGACAAATACATAGGGTACAAAGGAGGTAAAACTGATAAATTATCGTATGGTGGTGGCGACCCAGTAAAGGGGTACACATGCACAATCCCAAATAACATCGACACCACTAAGACACATATGATATCAATACATTGGCAGATGGATAACTCCCATGTTAGGGTCAACAACATAAGATCAACAGACTCAGACTTCACTGCTAACTACAAAGAGATAGGGTCTCCTTATGGAACTATCTTTGGAACACATCGACCAAAATTGCTACTCGCACCCTATAAGTACCCGTCTTTGATAGAGTTTTACGGTATGAGAATCATCTCTGGTTATATGACAAACCGAGATATAATATTAGTTGGTAAAGACATGATGAGTAAATACAAGGTAAGTTAATGAGGAAGAAGTCAGTTGTTGATTTCAATCACATATCAAAGGATATGTCAGAGGAAGAGGTGCTAGAGCTCAAACGTTTGTACGCTTACTACCACAAACTAGAAGCCTGTTACAAATGGAAATACAAGAGGTTGAAGAAAATTAAACTATCGTTAAACATGACTAGCATAGGGTTAACGACAGTAGGGATTATAGCTGGATCGGTAACCGCTAACCCTCTAGTCATTGCTTGTATTAGTGGTCCTGGTGTGATCATCCAAGGCTACTTGGCTAAATCCAACCTGACGAGTAGAGTGGAGCATTGTAAGTTCGCACACACTAGCTACAAAAAGATACTGACACAACTAAGATCGTATCTTAGAGGTCTTCCTTACAACGAGTCAATGTTCCTCTCAGACGTTAAAGTGTTGGACGATAATGTGACTGACTTATGCCCACCAATCAACGGAATGGTGAAAAGGTACAATAGAATATACGACGAGACCAACGTTCCAAAATAGGGTAAGATACAAGGGGTAACTCACCCCACACGGCCACACACAGTCGGTCTACATATCAGAACCAGGAGTGTGTTCCACATGAAAGACGACGAAAACTCAGGTCCCACTTTGGGACCTGAGTTTTCGAGTGTCAAAACAGACTAGTCTGACCAACACCCCAAAATGGGACCTTGGTCAGATCACGCGTTCGTGCTATTAAGTGGTTACTCTCTTAAGATGACTGCTATTTAAACATAAAATAAAACATGTGGTATATTATAGGTGATGAGTATCACTAAAATATTTAGAAATAACGACATATCTGTCACGACTATTAAAGATGGAGACAATATATGGTTCTATGGAAAAGAAGTCGCTAAGGCATTAGGGTATAAAAACGCGAAGTGGGCTATCAGCGTACACGTTGACGATACATATAAGGTCAAACGAGAGGTGTTTGAAGGGGGGCGTGATTAACCAGTTATCAATAATGAACGAGACAGACTTGCATTATGACATTGTGAAATATATTAGAGAGTATCATCCAACAATAGTCATCCCAGGGTTGGGAGAGTACCAAGACACATCTACTAAAAGAATAGATGGATGGAAGAAGGGTTACAGTGGTGGGCAACCAGATTTGATAGTTCCGCAACCACATAAGAGATACAACGGTTTTGCTATAGAGCTCAAAACACCGAAAGGTAACGGGGTTATTAGGAATAACCAGATGAGGGTATTAAGGAGACTAAGATCACAAGGGTACAACACATTACTATCCTCAGACCAACATGAGATAATACATTTCATAGAGACATATATGATAGACTCTAGAGTTCTGTGTGAGTACTGCAATAGGAGATTCAAGAGTGAAACCACACTGTCTAACCACCAAAGATACTTTCATCGAATACTCTATCTGTGAGACGACCTGTGAGATAATCTGTGAGGTAATCTGTGAGATGACTGTGAGGTAATCTGTGAGATTACTGTGAGATGGTCTATGACTAGATATCACGTATAATATAGATGACTGACAGTGAGTCCGTACCTATTATAACGTCGACAACAAGGACCAAAGACCCTAAGAGAGTAGAGGCAGGCAAACGATTGGCTGCTATATCTAAAGCTGCGAAAGAGAGGAAGATGAGAGAGAGAGTGGTTAGTGAGGACGATAGTTTTAACTACGGATACGTCATAGGTACTATAGGAGTGGTTATAGCCGCTGGCTCACTGTATTACACGATGAGGCAAGACAAACAAGTAGTTACCGAAGAGCCTAAGAACGTCGTTATAGAACCATCACGTAAACTCGACAGCCTCGATTAAAACATGTCGTATAATATATGGCATCAATAGACAGAAAAGAACTGATGAACGAGCTATACGACGCAGCCCTAGTGACTGCTGGAGCCGTAGCCGTATCCATGGCATCAAAGAAAGTACTAAAAGAACCGTTAGGCACTCCTGAATCAGTAAAGGGCACCCTCAAGTTAGCGACTGCTGTAGGCGTT
The DNA here is from genome assembly GCA_035772405.1 of Chrysogorgia sp. JL179-B06. NCBI lineage: Eukaryota > Metazoa > Cnidaria > Anthozoa > Scleralcyonacea > Chrysogorgiidae > Chrysogorgia > Chrysogorgia sp. JL179-B06. The sequence continues at coordinate 1,212,865 of JAYKKM010000029.1, read as the reverse complement.
TCAACGCTACTCGTTAAGTGGGCGCAGAGCAAGAAATACTTACCTATTGACCCGTTCTCAAAATAATCTAACGTAATACATAATGGCTAGTGTGATAGCGGGTGGTTTGTTCAACGCTATAGCATTCGCAGGAGCTGGATTCATATTCAGCAAGCTAAACCATACTGGCTACGAGACAGAGATAAAGAGACACAACAAAGCATTGGAGAGTCTTGCAAGAGCAAAAGAAAAGTTCTACGAGAACGAGATTCGTCAGAGAGACAAAATTCAGGAGTTAAGACAACAGTTGTCAGATGCTAACGCAGACATAAACGACACGAACCACGCTCTGGATCAACTAAGACAAGTACTGACGATACAGTATGATGGTAAGACATTTAGCAAAGAGCCTGAATTGTCAGACTATTACAAACCCTCAGGTGAGATGAAAGAATACCAAATGGTATTCGTTGGAGTTGTTGGACTACCTTTAGGTTACTTAATATACAGAGTAGTATAATGAGCACTAAAACTTTGAAGGAGATGGCTATGGAATTTAACAAAAAGCGTAACTTGACAGAGACACTATCTTACCAAACTCGTCAGATAGAAGAGTTGGAACAACTACTATCAGACGCTCTAAAACAGGTCACAACAATAAAGTGTGAGTGGGAGACACTAGCCGACAACCACAAAGTTACCACACTATAGTCTAAAGATATATATAGTATAGTAACTTAGATGGTTGACGAACGTACAATGAGAATGTTCTATGCTGGGTATACATTGGATGAGATTGATACATCAAAAAAGTGGAGTGGTACTACATTAGGGTACACATTGGATGAGATCAAGAACGTAAGTAGAGACGCAACACCAAAAAAGTGGAACGACACCACGTACTGTTACGAGTGTAGTAACCACAGAACCCAAACCGAAGACGGTGTATTTAGTTGTGACAAGTGTGGAGAGACTACCTACGGACGTATGAGAAACTTTGTACCTAACATTTGGATGTACAAGAAATCGGCTCATAGTTACAGTAAGTGGTTAGAAAGAATGTTGACTAGTAAAAGACTAGTTAACGAGAGTGACATACCAACAGTTGTCAGTGATTTTATAGAGATACTATGGTCTCTTAAAAGAAACAAGTTGGTTGTCAAGAATATATCGAAATATATTTTCTATGTCGTAAGAATATGCTCTAGAAGAGGTATAGAGTTGAGAGGTAGTCTTAACGACCTCAAACCTGGTAAGGTCAAGGTGCGATTCGAGTATAACCTGTATAGTGTAGTATACAAAGATCTAGGTTGGGACGGGAGAGGAGATCCACACTACAACGAGTGGATCAGAAAAGGTCTAGAGAAATAAAACATATAGTATTATATTATGGGAAGACCTAGAATTTACCAAACCAAAGAAGAAGCTTTAAGAGCAGCCAGAGCGCAAACTAAAGAGTGGATGAAAACTCACAAATGGGTGTGTGAGACATGCGATAAGCCATACCATGTGACCTCTAAATATAAACACCTAAAGACCAAAAAGCATTTGAGAAATTTGGAAGCGTGATTACATTGTACTAATATAGTAAATTGTAAAAAACGACTCTTTTTCAGGAAAGGGTCTAAAGAAATAAAACATATCCTATAGTATATAGACATAACATGCCAAGTAGGATGGAAAAAACGACACGTCCTAAAAATGACTTAGAGACTAGTCGACATAATATGTCAAGTAGGATGGAAAAAACGACACGTCCTAAAAACATAATGGATAAACCAATCCCACACGGACTTAAAGAACCTATAATGACACCTACACCTGCACCTACACCCGCACCAAGAAGAAGTTTGAGAGAGCGTATGACTTTATTCAAGGAGTCTCTCAAAAAGAAGATGAGTCAATGGAACAAGTGGATCGTAGACCACACGCCAGAACCTATTAAGAAAAATACAACAAGTGTTTTTAATTTGTTCAAAGAAAAGATAGACTCTATATTTAGAGAGACTACACCACGAAAGAGTAGGACCTCAGAGCAAGAGCGACAAGCACACACTGATAGGAACACACTCCCTACAGTCACACAAGGGCGAGTAGCACTCAAAGGACATACTAGATCGTACAACGTTGAAGTGAGAGACAATAAGGATCCACTATCACAACTCAACGAAACTAGAGTAGCTGTGGTTCTAACTCTAAGGAAAGACCTAAGACAACTAAGAGGTATAAAATACAACGAGACACTAAAAGTGACTCTAGAGAAACAATTAGACGGAGATAGAACGACGTTTAAAACCGCGTTCTTCAATAGTGTCACTAAAACAGTAGTTAATAGTAACGGCATACATGAAACCACAGGACAGTCAAGCGAAGAGATAGTAAATCGTATAGCTGTATGGCTATCAGAAGGGTCTGGGTGGACTATATACAATATAGACGACCATTATATAAACGTAGTAGTGTACAAACCTCTAAAAGGATCCAGCTATATCGAACTACCGTTGGAATTGAGGAACTCATTGAAGGGTCTAATCAACATAAAGAACAATGACGACAAGTGTTTAATGTGGTGTCACATACTACACAAGAACCCAGTACTCAAGCACCCAGAGAGAGTGTCGAAACATAAGAAAAACACTAACACTGTGGACTACAAGGGAGTAGACTTCCCAGTATCAGTGAGACAATACAACAAAATAGAAAAACTGAACAAAATAAACATAAACGTGTTCAGGTATGAGGACAAGCAGCCATACCCCATCTACATCTCTAGGGAGATAAACGAGGACTGTATGGATCTACTGCTAATAACAGAAGATGGGAAGCAACACTACGTGTACATTAAGGACTTCAATAGGTTTATGTACAATCAGTCAAAACATGAGCACAAAAAGAACTTCTGTAGGTACTGTCTCCAATGTTTCAGCACAGTCGACATACTAAAGAACCACATAGAGAATTGCATAGTGATTAACGGAAAGCAGGCAATCAAGATGCCAGAAAAAGGAGACAACATTCTAAAGTACAAAAACTTTCACAAACAACTAGAGGTACCATTCGTAATATACGCTGACTTTGAGGCTATTACGGAGAAAATCGACACAGCAACGCCCTCTAAAGACAAGTCGTACACTAACGCATACCAGAAACACACAGACTGTGGATATGGATATAAGGTAGTCTGCTGCTATGACAACAAGTACAGCAAGCCTGTAGAGATGTACCGCGGTAAGAACGCAGTTAGAAGATTTATGAAGAAAATGCTGCAAGAAGTCGAGTACTGCAAAAAGACAAAGAAGGAACACTTCAACAAGGACATGGTCATGACTTCCGCTGACAAGACTAACTTTAAGAAGGCTACCAGATGCCACATCTGTGACAAGGAGTACGTAAGTGAAGACGTAAAAGTTAGAGACCATTGCCACGCCACTGGTAAATACAGAGGCTCGGCACACAATCTGTGCAACAGGAACTACAGACTGACTGACAAGATACCTGTCATCTTTCACAACCTAAGGGGTTACGACAGTCACTTCATCATGCAGGAGATTAGTGGGCTAGGGTTGAGCATCAACGTCATACCCAACAATATGGAGAAGTACATGGCTTTCATGTTAGGTAAACATCTAGTGTTTATAGATAGTTTCCAATTCATGAGCTCTAGTCTAGACAGTCTAGTTAGTAACCTACCAAAAGACTGTTTCAAGTACACGTCTGAGGCGTACACTGAAGGGTTAGAGTTAGTGTCACGTAAAGGCGTGTACCCATATGACCATATGGATAGCTTCGCTAGATTTGACGAGACTGAGTTACCTCCTCAAGAAGCGTTCTACAGCATTCTAAACGATGAGCATGTGTCAGACGCAGACTACAAGCACGCGCAAAACGTATGGAAAACGTTCAACATTAGGAATATGGGTGAGTACCATGACCTGTACCTAAAATCTGACGTGCTGCTATTAGCCGACGTGTTCGAAAACTTCAGAGTGACATGCAAACAACACTATCGACTAGACCCATGCCACTATTTCACGTCCCCAGGACTATCGTGGGACGCCGCTTTGAAAATGACTAGGATTGAGTTAGAGTTGATGACCGACGTCGACATGTTCCAGTTTGTCGAAAAAGGGATGCGAGGTGGTGTCTCCTGCATAACGCACAGATATGGGGAAGCCAATAACAAGTACATGAAGGGATATGATAGTAGCAAAACATCGAAATACATAACGTACCTAGACGCAAACAACCTTTATGGTTGGGCTATGAGCCAGTACCTGCCAACTGGAGGGTTTAAGTGGGTCAAAGAATTTGACATCAACAGTCTCAACAAATACAGTGACGACTCAGACAAGGGGCTGATACTTGAGGTTGACCTTAAGTATCCAAAGGGACTGCACGACCTTCACAACGACTACCCCTTAGCCCCTGAGAAGATGAGAGTGAGTAGAGACATGCTGTCACCATATTGTAAGAAGATAGCAGACAAATTCGGAGTATCTACAGGTGAGGTGACTAAGCTGGTGCCCAACCTACACGACAAATCGAAGTATGTAGTTCACTACCGAAACCTGCAACTATACATGTCGTTGGGTATGACAGTCAGCAAGGTTCATAGGGTGTTACATTTTGATCAGTCTCCATGGCTGAAGAAATACATCGACTTCAACACAGTCAAGAGAACGGCAGCTAAGAATGACTTTGAGAAGGACTTCTTCAAGCTGATGAACAACTCAGTCTTTGGGAAGACCATGGAAAATCTGAGGAAGAGGGTGTGCGTCAAGCTGATGTTTAACAATGAGCAACTAACAAAGTTAATATCAAAGGCAACGATCGTGAGTTGGAAAATATTTAACGAAAATCTGGTGGCAGTGCACAAGATCAAAGAGACGCTAACGCTGAATAGACCAGCTTACGTGGGCATGTGCATACTCGACCTATCGAAGACACTAATGTACGACTTTCACTACAACCACATAAAGAAGAAACACGAGGCTAAGCTACTATTCACAGACACTGATAGTCTCATGTATGAGATCAAGACGAAGGACGTGTACAAGGACATGTTCGAGAGCAAAGAATTGTTTGACTTTAGTGGTTATGATAAGACGTCACCATACTTCAACTCCGTGAATAAGAAAGTGATTGGTAAGATGAAAGACGAGACATCAGGAGTCCCAATAGTTGAGTTCGTTGGATTGAGGGCGAAAATGTACAGCTACATTAAGGAAACAGGAGATGGCGGCAAGACTGCAAAAGGGGTGAAGAAAAGTGTCATTAGAAAGAACATAAGACATGACGACTACAAAGACACCCTAGCGAGTAGCAAACAAATGTCTCACACAATGAAAACCATTAGAAGTGTAAACCACCAACTAGGAAGTTATGAGATTAATAAAACATCACTGAGTTGTTTCGACGACAAGAGATACATTTCAGAAGACGGAATATCTAGCTATGCCTATGGACACTACAAAATAAAAAAAAATAAAAATACCCAAAACAATATGTCATAAAAATTGAATCAACAAAAGATAAATTTATAATTTAAGCAATTTAAACAATTTCCAAATTTAATACCAACACATAGGTCCCACACGGCTGAACCATGGCAGTCACAAATTTAACCACACACAAAGAACACGGGCACCAACGCACTTTTCCAAATCGTGTAGATTCCTAACGGATCTGACTTTTGGAAAACCGTCCTCATATCACCGTGTTCTACACTACTCTCCAGGGCTCCAGCGCTCACACACAGTAATGAGCGCTGGAGCCCTGGAGAGTAGTGTAGAACGTGTGGAATCAGTGGAGGAAAAGATAACGAGACTCAACGAAGAGTTGTTATTTACCTACCAGGTTAGAGAGATCAAACGACAACTCTTCGCCAAGACTAGCTTAGAACGTGAGGAACTAGACAAGATGTTTAAACATACTGTATTTGGGAAAAGGATGACCAGTTGTAAAAGAGAGTTGCGGCTTCTCAGTCGCCTCGAATAGCTCAAACGATCGACACAAAAACGATAGAACGTTAGGGCACCAACGCACTTATCCAAACCGTGTAGATTCCAAATGGATCTGACTCCTGGAAAATCATATAGACTCACAAAAATAGACCACGCCCTTTTTAAGGCATCTCGACCACGTCCTTTTCCAAGACGTCTCGACCATGCCCTTTTTAAGGCATCTCGACCACGTCCTTTTCCAAGACGTCTCGACCATGCCCTTTTTAAGGCATCTCGACCACGCCCCTTTCCCAAGGAATTCTTGGAATTATCTCAAAAATAATTCCAAGAACTTGACCTTGAAACTTGACCTTGAAATAGATCTGACTCTTGGAAAACTGTCCTGGTACCGCCATGTCCTATACTACTTATTCCTTTATTTCAGGGCTGGGACTAGAGTTTTTATTTGGGTTATGGTTAGGGTTAGGGTTTTTTTGTTCTTGTATAGGGACTTTCGAACGTTATTTGTTCAAATCAATCATTTATCATCACGATTCTTACGGACTTACAAATCTTCATGCCTACATTTCGAAGAAAACTTTCGAACCTTTCACGAGGACAAGAGATACTCGAATGAAAGGACTGCTGAATAGCGTGAAGGGAGCGTGATGACCGTATAAACTCTCTCCTACGAACGGGCCAAAAGGCCTTATCGGGCCAAAGAAGGCCAGATAGGGCCTAAACGGGCCTAATACAATACCATGGGGGGTCCCAAAGGTACACGAGACAGAAATCGCTTAATCGAAACACGAAGGTTAGATAAGTGATAGTTCCCCCGAAATGATTACTCGGCAAGTTATTTCTGCCAATTTGAACGCTTATGCTATCAAACAGGTAACCTTTAATTACGCTTAATGGCTCCCACGCTTTTATCTATAAGATCTGGTGGACAAATTTATTCAAGCTGCTAGAGTTAGTCCGCTTTATATCCTCGTTCTAACTCCTCGCTCCATCGTTCTCTATGAAGTAAAGCCGTTCAACCAATTTAAAACTCTTAGATATAATACTTCTTCTGCCAGGAAACATTATTTTGTAATTCCTGATCATTTTGCGAATGGTTTCTTCAGAATACTTTACGCCAAAACTAAGTAACGACTTATTATTTTTCTATGTCGATGCGTTTGAGATCTTGAACAGTTCTTCACACTGTTTCCCGAAGGGTTTCTTCCTCCATTGGAATCCCGTGCATTAACGCGAGATATAATTAGCGATAATTCGGCCAAATTCATGAACATTGTGTGGATTATCACATGACTTATTTATGTTTAGTTATTTATATATGTATGTTTATCACGTGACTAATTGTTAGTATTTAAGTTATGAATTAAGGTGCGGCTAGGCACTTGTTATTTGTTAGTTTACTAAACTTAGGTATGAATAAAAACCTTACATGGTGTCAGGAGTGACCAAGTCAAATGGCGACTACCCAAATTCCTTTACCGGATAAACTAGATTCAAAGAAGCCTGAAGAGTGGAAGCGATGGATAGAACGCTTCGAATGTTATCGCATCGCTGCGGGTCTCGATGAGAGGGACGACAAAGTTCAAATAAATACGTTGGTTTATGCTATGAGCGGAAATGCTAACGATATATTGAAAAGCTTCAATCTCAGTTCTGCAAATTATGTGTACGACACAGTAATAGAAAGCTTTGCATCGCACTTTGTCGGCCGATCGAATGTCATCTTTGAACGAGCTCGCTTTAACAAACGGGTTCAAGGTGAGAGAGAGTCGATAATTGATTTTATAGAAGCCTTGAACGGACTATCAGAGACTTGCCAGTTTGGTACACTCAAAGAGGAATTAATACGAGACCGTATCGTTGTCGGTATACGTAATGCTCAGTAACAGTTATCACAAAGGCTTATGCAAGATGAGAAATTAACCTTGGATAAAGCTGTCAAGGAGGCGAAGTCTTCAGAGCTAATTAAGCAACATCACGAAATCCTCAAGGGAGATGGCGAAGACGGAAAAATTAATCGTGTTCAAAATAACAAGAGAAGACCGTCGAAGGCCGGTAAACCATTTGAAAGAGAACGACAAAATTCTCGACCGCAAGCACAGAAAGGAAATCAGTGCTATCGATGTGGCAAATCACCACCGCACAAGCGAGAAGATTGTCCGGCTAACAATGCCACCTGCCTAAAGTGTAGAAAACAAGGTCATTATGCCGTGGTATGTAAAAGCAAGAAAGTTCGAGAGATTACAGAAGACCTTGGCGAAGAAGCTTCGAGTCGGAGTCTGAATTTCTTGGGACAATCGAAAGCGAAGAAAGCAAAGCCAAGTGGTTTATCGCTGGGAAAGATTAAAGTACGATTCAAGATTGACACTGGTGCAGATGTCACTGTTATTCCGAAGTCTGTTTATTTACGAACTGGAATAACTAATCTCAAAGCTACTTCTAAAGTATTGTTTGGTCAAGCAAAACTTCCCGTGAAAGGATTATTCAAAGCAAAATTGATGACCGAAAGCTTCAAAGAAACCCTGCAAGATATTTACATCCTTGAAAATCTCGAAGAGCCGTTGCTAGGGCGACCAGCCATCGACGCTCTTGGTCTGGTACAAAAGTTGGATATAATTCAATCTGATGACAGTAGCAGCATTGAAAAAGAAGTCAAATCAACTTACCCGAGTCTGTTTAAAGGTTTGGGAGAGATGGAAGGAGAATTTAACATCAAACTGCAGCCTGACTCAAAACCTTTTGCGCTGACAACACCGAGAAGAGTGGCACTTCCCCTCATGAAGAAAGTCAAAGAAGAAATAGAGAGGATGGAAAAGCTGGGCGTTATTTCTAAAGTCGACGTACCAACCGATTGGTGTGCTGGTATGGTAGTTGTTCCCAAGCCTGATGGAAGAATCCGAATCTGTGTGGATCTCACCAAACTCAACGAGAGTGTTCTACGAGAGACATATCCTCTTCCGAAGATTGATAACCTGTTGGCTCAAGTCAGTGAATCAAAGTTCTTCACCAAGCTGGATTGTAATTCTGGATTTTGGCAGGAGAAGCTAGACCAGGATTCGCGGTTGCTAACAACATTTATCACACCTTTTGGTAGGTTCTACTTCAACCGTATGCCTTTTGGGATCAAGTCTGCACCCGAGCACTACCAGAGGAAGATGAGCCAAATATTGGAAGGCGTAGACGGCCATATCGCCCTTATTGATGATATGCTCATTTATGGGAAGACACAGATGGAACACAACACCAGACTTAGAGCTGTAATGAAGAAACTCAACGATGCCGGAGTCACTCTCAACCCAGAAAAGTGTGAGTTCTCCAAGAAAGAAGTCAAGTTTGCAGGACATATCCTCAACGAAGACGGAGTCAAGTCTGACCCAGAGAAAACAGAGTCGGTTCGAGAAATGGACACACCTCAAAATGTAAGTGAGGTGCGCAGATTTCTTGGCATGGTTAACCAGCTGGGAAAATTCGTTCCACACTTGGCTGAGAAGACAAAACCAATTAGAGATCTTCTAAGTACGAAAAACGATTTTGTTTGGGGACAAGTTCAACAAGATGCCTTCGACAAGTTGAAAGATGAATTGAGTTCAATACCAGTCCTCGCTCATTATGATCCTGACAAGAAAACGACGTTATCTGCAGATGCTTCATCGTATGGGTTAGGTGCTGTCCTTCTGCAGGAACAACGGAGTGGGGAAAGAAAACCAGTCGCTTATGCATCGAGGTCCATGACAAGCACGGAACAGCGCTACGCTCAGATAGAAAAAGAGGCATTAGCAATCACGTGGGCGTGCGAGAAATTCAACGATTATATCTTAGGAAAAGATATTTCAATCGAAACAGACCACAAGCCATTGGTCCCGCTATTTGGTTCAAAAAATCTTGATGAGCTCCCTCCCAGAATCCAAAGGTTCAGAATGAGACTGATGAAATATTCGTTCAACATCCGTCATATACCTGGAAAGGAGTTAGTTATAGCTGACACTCTTTCAAGAGCACCGATAAGAAAACCACCTACGAAAGGTGATATTCGTCTGACAGAAGATTTGAATCTGTACGTATGTAACATCCTTGAAAATTTAGCAGCTACCGAGCGGAAATTAGAGGAACTACGACTTCACCAGCAAGATGACGAGGTATGCAGAAAACTGATCGAATTCTGTACCGAAGGTTGGCCAGAAAGATCGAGGCTGAATTCTGCACTTCAGGTTTACTGGTTGGAGAGAGCCAACTTTACAGTCCAAAGAGGTATTTTGATGAAGGACTCGCGATTAGTCGTTCCATCGTCACTTCGCTTGGATATCCTGGACAAGATTCACTCAGGTCATCAAGGAATTCGTAAATGTCGGGAAAGAGCGCGAGACTCTGTGTGGTGGCCTGGATTGAGTAGGCAGATTGAAGATATGGTTACAACTTGTCCAACCTGTTGTAAGCACAGAGAGAACCATGCAGAGCCCATGATATCGACGACACTTCCAGAAAGACCATGGCAAAAAGTGGGCACTGATCTTTTCCATCTAATGGTAAGAACTATATTATCGCTGTAGACTATTACTCACGATTTTTCGAAATTGCTCCACTCAAGGGTACTACCGCAGAAAATGCAATAAACCATTTGAAATCGTTCTTCTGTCGTCATGGTGTTCCGGAAATTGTTGTCTCAGATAACGGGCCACAATTTTCTGCAGCTGAATTTTCCAAATTTGCCGAAGATTGGGGATTTACTCACCTGACGAGCAGCCCTCGCTACCCTCAGAGCAATGGAGAAGCGGAGCGTGCAGTCAAAACCGTCAAAGCCTTGATAACAAAGTCAGAAGATCCATACTTGGCACTTCTTTCCTATAGATCAACGCCTCTTCAGAATGGATATACTCCAGCAGAGTTGTTGATGGGTAGAAAACTGCGCTCAACCCTTCCATTGTCACCGGAAAAACTGGTCCCAAAATTGCCAGATGTGGAACAGTTGCGAAAGACTGAACTAGCTTACAAATGTCAACAGGCGCAAGATTACAACAAACGTCATCGAGCATCAGTTCTTCCTGAATTACACCCAGGAGACAGAATTTGGGTACCAGACATGAATTCTCCTGCAGTGGTTGTTCAAAAGCGAAAAGAGCCTAGATCATATATTATTAAGACAGAACAGTCTTTTTTGAGAAGGAACAGGCGACACTTGGTTCCAAGCCCTGCAAAAGAAGTGTTCAGAAATTCCCCCACGAAAACTCCACAAAAAGAAAACTTTGCAACTAATGAAAACAAGTCACCACCAAGTTCACAAAGAGACTTGACTACCAGTGAAAGAAACGTCCGAGACAGCAGTCCCACCAGCAATCCCACCACCACTACCAGTGAAAGCAACGCACGAGACAACGTTCCCACCGATGTTCCCACCGATGTTGTAAAGACGCGTTCGGGTAGAAGAGTTATCCCACCAACCAGACTTAATTTGTGAATTTGAACTTATATAACGTTAATAGATATTTTCATAATTTATAATTATATTTCTTTACATTAGTTTTATATTAGTCTCGAAAGGGAGATGTGTGGATATCACATGACTTATTTATGTTTAGTTATTTATATATGTATGTTTATCACGTGACTAATTGTTAGTATTTAAGTTATGAATTAAGGTGCGGCTAGGCACTTGTTATTTGTTAGTTTACTAAACTTAGGTATGAATAAAAACCTTACAAACATGTATGCAAATCTTAACCTTAACAACGTGAATATACATCATGACAACGGCGTCATAAAATAGCCGAGTCATCCAGTTTAACCAAGACGTTTATATTTATATTTTTCAATATGTTTGAGATCTTGAACAGTTCTTTGCACTGTTTCCCCGAAGTGTTTCTTCATCATAGGAATTGTGTACACTAAAGCGAGATAAGCCATACTACGGCCAAAATTATTAGGGTTCATCTCTTAGCAGTGAAAACACAGGTTCAATCGAACGCTGAATAGCGTGTAGGGAGCGTGATGACCGTATAAACTCCCTCCTACGAACGGGCCAAAAGGCCTTATCGGGCCAAAGAAGGCTAGATAGGGCCTAAACTGGCCTAATACACACACAGAGAGCCACCTAAGTATACGATGGGGTCCCAAAGGTACACGAGACTAGGGCTAGGGATCGTAAAGGTGAAAGAGGCTTAGAGGTAATTACTTCCGTCCCTTGCGTTCGTCACACTAACAATACTAATTACTTTTTGTACGCAACGCTCTTTGTTCTGCCTCGGATAAAAAAACGCGCGAAGAAGAGGGAGATGTCTTCGCAGAGGTCCGACTGAAAATTCACCAATGAGGTTCAAGTTAGTGTACTATTCTATCCGTTAATCACCCAAAAGTGATCCGCATGTTGGCCGAACATGCACCATTGTTTCACTTCTTAATGACTTTTTTAATGAGGCGGCATCCTTTCATACGCTATATGGGCGGGGTTACATACTTTGGGGCAACAGAAGGTGTGGACGAGGCTGGTGTTGCAGGCATCTCCGGAGTAGGTTGCGGGAGGCGTGCAGACGTCGAGGTCGAGGCACCAGGTGTGGCAGCAGCTTTACGCAATGCAGGTATCGACATGTGAGGCGGTATGGCGCCTGTTGGAGGATCGATTCCAGACATCGCGGGGGTAAAACCACGCAAGAAGCGGTGGTTGCGTAACATAAGGCGCCCGGATCCGTCCACCTTGTCCCGGTATTGGTCATGACCAGGGGATTCCATCACCATTCCAGATCTGTCCCACTTCGTCGGGTTGTGACCATTCTGGTTTTGGACGAAGACTTTGTCGCCGATGGCTAGCGGTCGGAGGGGGCGTGTATGTGCCGCCAGGCTCTCTGTTGAGCGGGTCATCCTGGAGCGGAGGGCATCTTCTTTAGCCTTCCAATCTTCACGCCACAGCGGGCGGATGTTTGGGTTAGAGAACTTCTCAAGGCGGTTGACGAAAGAGAGGGCATCTCGCAATGGGCGGCCGAACACGATCTGTGCTGGGGATACGTCGCAGTCCGGATCAGATCAGTCCGGATCAGCTGGAGCATTGCACGCAGGAAGCAGTCATGGTTTAGAGTTCCTGTGGATCCAGTGTTTGACATCAGGAGCCGCTTCGCCTTTTTTACGGCGACCTCAGCTCTACCATTTGACTTAGGGAAGTGGGCCGACGACACGCGATGCCGGGCTCCCCAGAGGGAGAGGAAGTCTTTTGTGCACCCCGCGGAGAATTCTGGGCCACCGTCGCTAGAGAGCTCTTCCGGGACGCCAAATGTGGCGAAGAAAGTACGGAGGTGGCGTACCAGGCCCGAGGCACCTGCGAGATTGGTGCCGACGCGGACCCGAACACTTCGACCCATCCAGAGAGGCGATCACCGACAACTAGGTAGTGACGGCCGCCGTTGTCAAAAAAGTCAGCGAAGACGGCCTCGAGGGGGTGATGGGAGAGGTGGCGTAGCGGCTTGTGAAGGGGCATTCCTTGTTGCAGTAGGAACAGCTGTTTCTGGTGTCTTGGATGTCTTTCGTCATTCCAGGCCAGTAGACAATCGCACGCGCGCGTTGTTCCGTTGCAGAAGTCCCCTGGTGTGCTGCGTGCAGGTGTCGTAAGATGCATTGACGAAGTGACTGAGGGATGATGACGCGGTCTTTGTAGAGGATCACGCCGTTTTGAGCGTAGAGAGAGTCGCGGATAGCCCTCTCTTCGGAATGCGTCGTGCCAAGTGGAAAGGTGACTCAGTGGCAAATGTTTCTCGTTTACAAAATGTGTTGAGGGGAGAGAGGTCGACTGTGCGGCGAGGGGAGCCATCGTGCTTTCGTGTGATGACCATGCGGTGGCACCACGTAACAGGCTCGCCATAGGGCACTCGCTCGATCACACCGAGGGCTTCGTCCCTCGGAAGGTCGGCGTGGACACGTTCTGCCAATGCAGCGGTATGTTAGCCGCCGTGTGGCATGCTTTAGGGGTGGCGGAAGGGTCGATATGGATTTCCACGGGAGGTCCTTCCATGCAGGGGAGCACTCGATGCGGGCAGGTGTTGAACGTGGATGATGCGTATCTGTCGAGTAACCAGGTTTTCATCAGGCTGTTGTTCTCAGGCGTACACTCGAACGGGTGGGCGAGTCGGTATGACGGAACGCTGAGGGCACGAGCAGGATGTTGCATCAGAGTCGCTGGGTGCATTGCACCCGCCATTAACCGCGCGTGGACGGCGTTAACGGAAGTTGGTCCGCAGGAAGGGGACGTGGCATTGTTGTCAAACTCAGGGCCGTGGTGGCGATCGGAAGGTTTATCTACTTCGCCTATGGTGGGGAAGTCTCGCGCCAAGATACCAAGGTTGAGCATGGTCTCAAGCGATAGGTGCATACTTTGGACGGACTTGATGACGTATATCATCGAGCGACACGTAGCTACTTTACCTTGCCGGTTGCGGGTTGCAATCCGAGCGAAGAACCCTCCCTCTATAGATATTGGTGAGCGGTTGGCAGCTGATAGGCAGAGCGTGACGGGTGCGAGGGCATCGCGTGGGAAACCGTGCGCGAGGTAGTCAGTCAGTGACCATAAGTCTGACTGGGCACCGGAGTCAGCGACCGCCGAGACGCCACGGCCTGTACAGTAGAGGAGGGTGTGGCGGGTGGGCCTTGCCGGCGCCCCCTGCGGCGTTTGGCTCTGTAGCAGTCGATGCAGACCGAGTGAGGTTTAACGTTCCATCCGTAGGCGCCCTCGCTGTAGAGGTGGTAGGGCTTCTTGCAACGTGGACATGGCGCTAGTTTCGAGCGCTCTGTGGGTAGAAGTGCTGACGGGGGCGCTGCCGGCTGTGCATTTTGTTGGCTGCGGAATGACGAGACGGCGGACAGGCTCGATGAGGGAAGGGCGTTACGCGCCATCTCTTTGCTTTCGACGAGAGCGATCGCGTCGTTTACGGGGGTTTGTAGAATCGCTTGTGTGCCAAGAATCTCGCGTCGGATGTCGAGGTCAGCGATGCCGCTCAACAAGACATCGCGGATGGCGTGGTCCGTGTAGTTGACGTCATTGCCGCACTGGCACCTCGCCTTAAATGCACACATCTCGGTCTTGCCACGAACTCGTGCAGCGAACGACCGAAATGGCTCATCACGCTCCCGGTGCATACGCAATAGGTCGGCTCGTAGCACTCCCGTGGCAACGGGGATCACAGCCAGGGAGCGCATGGCGGCAAGGAGGTCTGGCAGCGGTTTTGTGGCAGCTTCGGCGTCCGTCTTCAGTAGGTTGTCTCCTAGGGCAGGCCCAGCGCACTGAAACAATTCCAATGTCACGCCAACATCGACCTTTGGGCGCTCTAGTTTAGGTCCGCGTAATCTTTGCGGAGCGGCTGTCGCTGTGTGCGCGAGGCCGTGGTTTGTGAGTAAGGCGACTGCGAGTGCTTCGGCGACATCGTCCGACTGGAACTGGCATTCAGGGACACTGCATGCATCGTACAATCACCATATAGAATAAGTAAGATAGATGACAGGAACACATACCTAAGCAAGCAATGGATTTGAATGTACGGCTAGTTCATATAGTGGAAAGATATGAACGTAAGCTAAGACAGCGAGACGGTCATAATATAATGATTCAAAGGTCAACATATAATCCGCGTGAATGTCGCATGCGATCACGCAATCAAATCACAAGAAGGAGAGTTTCGAATTACGCGTGGTATAGAATACGCGTCAAGTCTCTACACCCTTCACTACTACTAGGCATCACTACCCATCACTAGGCATGATCACTACCCATCACTAGACATCACTAGACATTACTAGACATCACTACCCATCACTAGGCATCACTAGGCATTACTACCCATCACTACCCATCACTACCAATCACTACCCATCACTATCCATTACTACCCATCACTACCAATCACTACCAATCACTACCCATCACTGCCCATCACTGCCCATCACTACCAATCACTACCCATCACTACCCATCACTATCCATTACTACCCATCACTAGACATCACTAGACATCACTACCCATCACTACCCATCACTACCCATCACAAGACATCACAAGACATAACTACCCATCACTAAACATCACTAAACATCACCCATCACTAGACATCACTACCCATCACTGATGATGCTACCAATCACTACCCATCATTACCCATCACTATCCATTACTACCCATTACTACCCATCACTAGACATCACTACCCATCACTAGACATCACTACCCATCACTATCCATTACTACCCATTACTACCCATCACTACCCATCACTATCCATTACTACCCATTACTACCCATCACTAGACATCACTAAACATCAATAAACATCACCACCCATCACTAGACATCACTACCCATCACTGATGATGATGGGTAGTGATGGGTAGTGATGCCTAGTAGTAGTGATGGGTGTAGAGACTTGACGCGTATTCTATACCACGCGTAATTCGAAACTCTCCTTCTTGTGATTTGATTGCGTGATCGCATGTGACATTCACGCGGATTATATGTTGACCTTTGAATCATTATATTATGACCGTCTCGCTGTCTTGCCGTACATTCAAATCCATTGCTTGCTTAGGTATGTGTTCCTGTCATCTATCTTACTTATTCTATATGGTGATTGTACGATGCAGTGTCCCTGAATGCCAGTTCCAGTCGAACGATGTCACCGAAGCACTCGCAGTCGCCTTACTCACAAACCACGGCCTCGCGCACACAGCGACAGCCGCTCCGTAAAGATTACGCGGACCTAAACTAGAGCGCCCAAAGGTCGATGTTGGCGTGACATTGGAAGAATGGAACGTATTCGTCCTACGCTCGCTGGAACGTGTTCAGAAGCGGTTCGGGCATCGACGACGACTCAGCGCCCTCGCAATTGTTTCAGTGCGCTGGGCCTGCCCTAGGAGACAACCTACTGAAGACGGACGCCGAAGCTGCCACAAAACCGCTGCCAGACCTCCTTGCCGCCATGCGCTCCCTGGCTGTGATCCCCGTTGCCACGGGAGTGCTACGAGCCGACCTATTGCGTATGCACCGGGAGCGTGATGAGCCATTTCGGTCGTTCGCTGCACGAGTTCGTGGCAAGACCGAGATGTGTGCATTTAAGGCGAGGTGCCAGTGCGGCAATGACGTCAACTACACGGACCACGCCATCCGCGATGTCTTGTTGAGCGGCATCGCTGACCTCGACATCCGACGCGAGATTCTTGGCACACAAGTGATTCTACAAACCCCCGTAAACAACGCGATCGCTCTCGTCGAAAGCAAAGAGATGGCGCGTAACGCCCTTCCCTCATCGAGCCTGTCCGCCGTCTCGTCATTCCGCAGCCAACAGAATGCACAGCCGGCAGCGCCCCCTTCAGCACTTCTACCACAGAGCGCTCGAAACTAGCGCCATGTCCACGTTGCAAGAAGCCCTACCACCTCTACAGCGAGGGCGCCTTCGACTGCTACAGAGCCAAACGCCGCAGGGGGCGCCGGCAAGGCCCACCCCACACCCTCTACTGTACAGGCCGTGGAGTCGGGACCGGTATCCCAAATTGCAGCCCAACATTCCGAATGCGCCTACCCGCCCACGACGTCGCAGACGGAAACACGCTGCTGTCACAGGCAAGGACGGCAAGACAGCGTCTCCCGCGACCCTCGACAATAACGTCTTTACCAAGTGTGCATGGAGACGAGCACGCCTTCGCGACCATCCGAAGATCGCTGTCTCCATCTCTATGGACACCACACCCAGGCAACATGGCCCGATACCCAATTCCACTGTCACCGCGGACGTCTCGGCGGTCGCTGACTCCGGTGCCCAGTCAGACTTATGGTCACTGACTGACTACCTCGCGCACGGTTTCCCACGCGATGCCCTCGCACCCGTCACGCTCTGCCTATCAGCTGGCAACCGCTCACCAATATCTATAGAGGGAGAGTTCTTCGCTCGGATTGCAACCCGCAACCGGCAAGGTAAAGTAGCTATGTGTCGCTCGATGATATACGTCAGCAAGTCCGTCCAAAGTATGTACCTATCGCTTGAGACCATGCTCAACCTTGGTATCTTGGCGCGAGACTTCCCCACCATAGGCGAAGTAGATAAACCTTCCGATCGCCACCAGGGCCCTGAGTTTGACAACAATGCCACGCCCCCTTCCTGCGGACCAACTTCCGTTAAAGGATGAGTGTCCAGCTAATGCTTTGCGCGCTCACAAGCTTGCTCGCGGCCATTTTTTGGGCCACAAAATTGAACAAGTAAACCAATCCTTCGATATCTGAGCAATCCTTGCCGTAAATTACTCAAATTGTGTTTTTCGTAAGAGCAGACTAATGTAGTAAGTTATTATTGTCATATTTTTGATAGTATTTGATTACACTCGGTGCGCCGTGGAATTGTGTTTTGAGACAGGTATCCGTCGCTCGTTGTTTGCCGTTTGATGCGTGAATTTCAAAGTTTCCTTCAAGACCGCAGTTTCCTGGCAAAGCCAATAGTATAAGATCCTTATATTCCATATATTCTATGAGTAGAGGAACAGATATTACGCTAGAAACGAACGCTCACTGCTGTAAATCGTTGTATTGGACAAGGCCGTTGTAATCGAAGCCGTTGAGAATAGAACACGCTGACAGACGACGGCACGAAGAGTGCGGTTCACAATATTCGACAAACTCTGAGTCAGACATCACTACAAACTGATTTAAACGACTTTTAACAGCTTATTATGTCGTAAGAAGATAACAAAACAACAAGAAAACGTAATAAACCGAGGTAGTTAGAAGCCAGTTTCCCAAATCAAAACAATAACACAAGCGCGCAAAGCATTAGCTGGACACTCATCCTTTAACGCCGTCCGCGCGCGGTTAATGGCGGGTGCAATGCACCCAGCGACTCTGATGCAACATCCTGCTCGTGCCCTAAGCGTTCCGTCATACCGACTCGCCCACGCGTCCTCCCGTTCGAGTGTACGCCTGAGAACAACAGCCCGATGAAAACCTGGTTACTCGACAGATACGCATCATCCACGTTCAACACCTTCCCGCATCGAGTGCTCCCCTGCATGGAAGGACCTCCCGTGGAAATCCATATCGACCCTTCCGCCACCCCTAAAGCATGCCACACGGCGGCTAACATACCGCTGCATTGGCAGAACGTGTCCACGCCGACCTTCCGAGGGACGAAGCCCTCGGTGTGATCGAGCGAGTGCCCTATGGCGAGTCTGTTACGTGGTGCCACCGCATGGTCATCACACGAAAGCACGATGGCTCCCCTCGCCGCACAGTCGACCTCTCTCCCCTCAACACATTTTGTAAACGAGAAACATTTGCCACTGAGTCACCTTTCCACTTGGCACGACGCATTCCGAAGAACACGTGGAAAACCGTCACGGACGCCACTCAGACCGGCACCTCACGATATTCATCACATCCTTCGGCCGATGGCGCTACACCAGAGCCCCCCAAGGGTTCTTATCCTCTGGTGATGGGTACAATCGCCGTTTCGACGCTGTCCTTGCAAATTTTGAACGACAAGAACGCTGTGTAGACGACACTGTACATTACGACTCGGACCTCGAACAGCACTGGTGGCGCACCATCGACTTCCTGACCCACGTTGGCCAGGCTGGCATTGTGTTGAATCCGGTTAATTTCCAGTTCGCCCGAAAAACCATGACTTTGCAAGATTCCGAGTATCGGACTCATCCATCGAACCCCTCCCTAAGTACCTCGACGCCATTAGAGACTTCCCGACCCCGAAGTCCACCAACGATATCCGCAGCTGGTTCGGACTTGTCAACCAAGTCGCGAACTACGCCCAGCTACGCGACACAATGGCACCGTTCAAACCTTTCATCAGCCCCAGGCACAAATTCTCCTGGTCTGCCGAGCTGGAGAACGCTTTCAAGGCCTCGAAGGAAGCGATCATTACGGCCATCCGCCAAGGTGTGGAGATTTTCGACATGCAACGGCGTACATGTCTTCGCCCGCATTGGTCCACCCGCGGCATCGGCTATTTCGTTCTGCAGTCCGACGCTCCGGACTGCTGTAACGGAGGCTGGCGCGTGACACTGGCTGGATCCCGTTTCTTGTCATCTGCCGAGCAACGCTACGCACCTATCGAAGGTGAGGCTCTGGCTGTCGCTTGGGGCCTGGAGCAATCCCGATACTTCACCCAAGGCTGTGATAATCTGCTCGTAGTGACGGACCACAAGCCCCTGGTGAAAATCTTCAGCGACCGGACACTTGACGAGATCACCAACTCGCAACTGTTCCGCTTGAAGCAACGCACCTTGCCGTGGCGATTCGACATCATGCACGCGCCTGGCAAAGCTAACCACGCCGCCGATGCCACATCGCGTCATCCCTCACCCTCAGTCTCCCTCAACAGCGCTGGCGTGTAAGACTACATGGAGACTGCGCTTATGGCGGCTATAGAGCGTGACTCCCGTGAGCTTACCACACTGTCCTGGTCTGACATATCCCAAGAAACTGCCCGCGATGCCTCGATGAACTCCCTACTGGAACTTGTCGGGCGAGACATCCAAGACAGTGACAGTAGTAACGCCGCCATCGCGCCTTTCTGGGCTATCCGCGACTCTCTCTACGCTCAAAACGGCGTGATCCTCACAAAGACCGCGTCATCATCCCTCAGTCACTTCGTCAATGCATCTTACGACACCTGCACGCAGCACACCAGGGGACTTCTGCAACGGAACAACGCGCGCGTGCGATTGTCTACTGGCCTGGAATGACGAAAGACATCCAAGACACCAGAAACAGCTGTTCCTACTGCAACAGGAATGCCCCTTCACAAGCCGGTACGCCACCACTCCCATCACCCCCTCGAGGCCGTCTTCGCTGACTTTTTTGACAACGGCGGCCGTCACTACCTAGTTGTCGGTGATCGCCTCTCTGGATGGGTCGAAGTGTTCGGGTCCGCGTCGGCACCAATCTCGCAGGTGCCTCGGGCCTGGTACGCCACCTCCGTACTTTCTTCGCCACATTTGGCGTCCCGGAAGAGCTCTCTAGCGACGGTGGCATGCATATAGTTCAAATGCATAGGGGTCCATTCAAATTAGATTTACTAAGACGTATTAGGGATTCTACTCCAATTGTTAGTGTGGATAGATTATATACAGTAAGTTGATAATTCTACCCACATCGGACTGCTGTGATGTGGAACTGGCAGGAATATGGATAACTAAATATTGATGGTCATAATCAGAGGTCTCTATATGCATGTCAGGGAAACTGATCTTTCCTAAGTCGGGACTTGAAACTGATTGGTTAATAGAAATCCCAAGTTTTGTACCTCTTGTATTAGAAGCAAGTTACATTGTGTAATGGTAGTTAGGAAATTCCATGGCATTTTAACATCATATCTACCAGTAAAGAGCTATTTTCCATGTTTCAATTAATCTGTTCATACATGTTATAGCACCATTATCTATTGCTTTAATTGACAATATGTGAAGGATATACAACTTTTGAGTTAAAATTAGTTTTTGTAACTTGTGAATATGTGTTGAGATTTGTAACAACTGTAATTTGTTAGAAAACAAGACCCCCATATATTGATACCAGTGTTAGCATTGAAGGGGCTATCCTGTATAAATATTATTGTATTATTATTAATATTATTATTAATACTACTAATAATAATGCATTAACAATAATACTGCTAATAATAATGCCTAATGCAGATTGCAGATACCATATTTGCCATGTAACAAAGCATATATATGGCATTGTGTACTATAGTATCTCAATTATATCACCGTACAGTACAGTACAGTACAGTTATGTTCCTCCTTGCATCGGCTTGGCCGACTCGGAGTCGAGCTTCGTTAGGTACGGGAAGTTGTGCCGTAGAAGCTCGGCGAATTTAGTTTTGTCTTGGGTGGACTTTTTAGCCTGTTGAATGTCCACTCCTATCATTTGACTGATCTTGATCCACGGATCTCGGTAATATGCTTTCTGTGGTTTTGCGAACATCATTTTCTTTGTGAGCAACGTGTTTTCGCCTCGGCAGATGTGCGCGATGTATTTGAGGTAATGAACCTTGATGAAGTCCAGTAGTGGGGGTGTTCGTGCAATGCGTTCGAGGTCGGCGTTGGTGTACTTAAAGCTCATGAGCTGTTCACCAGTTTCGGGGTTTTTCTTGCGGCTGAAACCTCCTGTGATCATCCGTCTGAGGCACCCATACCAGCAGGTCTCGAGCACATTGATCTCCTTAGCATTCGGGTACCAAGCCTGGGTAGCGTAAAGAAGCCTGGATCTCACACAGGCCTCGAGGAGCTTTCTACGAGTTCCAAGGTTTATGGCCGTGTCGGTGAGGCATTTTGAGAGCTCTGAGAATTTTGCGACCGCTCGTGAAGTCCGTAACTCCATAAAGCAGCAGTCTTCTCTGTTGGTAATCATATGACCCAGGTACACAAAATCCCGCACATTCTCCACCGGCTGCAAGCTCTTCGTCGTGAAATACCTGGGTTTTCGTCTTCTTAAATGACACCGTTAGGCCGAATTTTTTACACGTTCGCTCGATAATTTCGAGCAACTTCCTTGCCTCATCGATAGTGCGACAGAAAAGTGCTAGATCGTCCGCATACAAGATCCATCGTATGATCTCGATACCTCTCATTTTGCCCCGACTCCGCTGATCTCTATTTGTACAGAGATGCGAGATCTCAAAGTCGAACTCCAATCCCCACCCATCTGGAAAAGCCCTATCTATTTCGGCAGCGCAGATCTTCAATACGTAGTCAAAATAATAGTTAAATAGGACATGTGATTCCTGTCCGCCTTGCCTACAGCCCACAAGCACGCTGAAACGCTGGCGCATGCCTGATATGGCTGCAGTGGTATGGACGTACATGGTGTAAAGCAGTGCCAGCAGTTTCGGCGCTTTGATCAGGCGATGTTTCAGTACAGCGAACAGGAAGTTACGCGGGATATGGTCGTAGGCGGCGGTTAGGTCTATATAAACCACCACAAATGTCCCACTCGCCTTTTGGATCACCTCGCGCACGATGTATATTGCGTCAGCAGTCGATCGATTTCTCCGAAATCCAAACTGACATTGACTTAACCCTTTTTCGTAAGCCTCCTCAAACCTTTCCACTATTATCCGCGGTAGTAATCTGCTGAGGTTTGCCCCGATCGATAACCCTCTATAATTCTTGGCTTCGCTCCGAGTACCCTTCTTAAAAAGACATACGATATTACTGTGTAGCCATGCGGTCGGCACGCTCACAGTAGCCCAGATAATACCCAACAAAATCACCAGCATTGCTATGAGATTCTCGCTCTTATTGTACTTCAGAATCTCCATTTTGAGCTTGTCGGTGCCAGCGCTTTTTCCGTTTTTAAATGATTTCGTTATACGCTTGACTTCCTCGATGGTGGGAGGGCTCTCGTTGATGTCGACTGGTTCATCTGCGTATTCTGGGTATTTTTCTGGGGAGGAGAGCTCGTCTGGCATGTCGGTGGGCGATCCATCGCCGCTAAAGTGCCTAGTAAAGTGTTCTCTGAGCTTGTCCTTAGAAATTGTGAGCCGTGTTGATGTCTTAAGGGACTTGTATTTCTTGGCTAGGGAGAACTCTTTTTCGACCGCCCGCGCTTCTGCGGCAGTATTGATAGAGTTTGCCAGTCGCTCGAAATATTCGTTTTTGAGCTTTTCGCGGTATCGCTTGGTTTCCTTCTGGAGCTTTCGCAGGCGCGCGTGATTGGTCTCTTTTCGCTGTGCAGCCACAAGTTTCAGTAGCTTCGCATCATCCCAGGGATCTTTCTGTCGCTGAACCTCTACCGTCGGGCATACAGCCTCGGCACATTTTCGTATGTTTTCGGTAATGTGTTCATTCAGGGCATCAAGTTCCAAAGGGTACGTATTGGCGTCTAACGCTTTGTCGAGCGCAGTCGTAAGGTCTCTCTGGACAGTAGTGTCATCGCGCAATACCCCAAAGTCGAGTTTTGGCGCTACAGCGGATCGCTTCTGATTCAGACAGTAATGTTTGAGGGATGTACCCATCGGTACCCTGAGAAATGCGATAACCATGCGGTGGTCAGTGTTGAGCGGGTTTGCCGCCTGGGTGTAGACGCGGCAGTTTTGGGCGAGTTTGGCAAGCCATGGCACCATGCATATGTACACTACATAGTCCACACGTTTCCACCTTCCAGTCGCTGCATGGCGCCACGTTTCGCGGTGGATTCTTTTGGTGGAGAATAGTGAGTTCAAAATCTTCAAATCGAATTTCTGGCAAAATTCGAGCATTTTTTCCCCATTTGCGTTGGTGTCTACCCGGTCCGGGTTATTTTTCCCCAAAATTTGGTCCCACGCGCCCCCACTTTTACTATTCGCTCCTATTGTAGCATTGAAATCGCCCAAAGTGACAACCTTATAGCTCGGTTTCTCCTGTATCGCTTTCATCGCTTTCCTCAGGGCCGCGTAGAAAGCTACGTTCGGGGTGTCATCTCGCTCTCCTGCAGCATTTGTAGGCGAGTATATTACCAGTAGAGCCAGTCGTAATCCACGGACACGTACGCGAGCGCTCATTATGCGGGCATCTAGGTGTATGGTGTAATTGTCAACCTTTACGTGCGGGGCCAGTACCATAGCTACACCATGTTCTTTCTTCCTCTTGAATCCAGACCACAGAAGCTGCCAGCCTTGAATTGCGGTATTCTCGTAGGTTTCATGGCGCGAGCCGAGACGGCGACTCTCTTGTAACGCTAGGATGTCCAAATCGAGGTGTTGACATTGCATGATGGTCGTTGCGACTTTTCCCTCGTCGTTCTCGTTGAGGGTTCGAATGTTCAGGGTCGCTATCCTGATGTTTTGGTGAGAGTCTTTGAATTTCTTAAAAATAGTTGGAGTTTTAGCTCGCATTCCACAGTCAGATAAACGTACAGGCATATTGGTGTGTGGATGTTGATGTGTAACAAAGTCTTGAATTCCAGTATACACGTTCTTCGTAGAGGCGTTACACACGCCTACTGACTTTGACGAAACAGTAAAAATAATTGGTGTAATGTTTATCGAGTTATGTAAATCCAGTTGGTCACTGTCATTGCACATACGGTCCCCTGGGACGATGGAACTAATGTTAGAAATATATGGATTATTTCCACAGGAAAGCAGCTTTTGCTTTCTGCCGGCTCGTTTTCCTCTATAACGGTAGATATCAAGTTGTTTGAGTCTCCCAAAGACTGTCAAATCACTCGGACGATAGTTAGAACGTAAATCAAGAAGTTGGTCACTTGTGTATTTGAATATGGCGGCTATACAAATACGAATCTGAACAATCTTGGGGTGAAGATGGGCCTTGACTATCAGATTAGCTTTGATTATCGTGAGTAAGAACCGGGCCAGGGTTGATTTCGACGTCGAGATAGACAGTTATATCTGTTGGTAGATCATGGTCAGGAACAACCAATGTCACAAATCCATGTTTTGTCAGCTTCTGTAGAGGAACTTTTGATCGACAAAACCCACGCATTGAAATATAATGCTGACAAGGACGTACACTTGCTCCAATGTAAAATATAATATTACTGGCTTCAGATATTATGCCAAATGAGACTGTAACTTGTGGCGAGAGAATCACAAACTGGTTAAAACTACACATAAACATTACAAACAACGGAACAAAATTGTACGTGGCCGCCATGTGAGGCGCCGGAAACACGAGCACATGTATATTATAACCTATATTCAGAATGCCATGCCTAGTCTGCTTGTCGACAATGATCTAGCTAACACACATAGTAGTGTCAACATACTCAATGTGAACATAATAATAATAAGCTGTATTTTACATTGACAGAATAAGTTGTGACCCACTAGGCCAGCTAAGTGTACTGTAGGTCTAACATGTTCCATAATGGATGGCTTTACTGTAAACACAGATTATATATGGAATACATGCCAGTATACAAAACATGGACGTCAAGATCATATCGTCAGAAACATAATATTCCTGGTTGAAAAAATTATAACCTTCTTATTGCCAGTGACGGCCTCTAACCATTGAGCCATCGAGATTCAGATGGAGAGATGTTACAATGATGCACTGGTTCTAATTATATATGTACTGCCTATGCACAGCAGTTACTATATATTTCAGTAATGACTAATGATTGGGTGTGTTAATATATACACTGCTGTTATATCAATAGAATCAGTACATCAATGTAACGTTCACTCACCATCTGAGCCTTGGTAGCTCAATGGTCAGAGCATCTCACTGGAAATCAGAAAGTTATCCCCGTCCGGGACGCAGAATAATTTTTCTGAGGATATGATCTTGCTTGACAATCATCCATGTACTGTATCGTCTGTTTCCCCCCCGAGCTCTCCCTTATTCACTACAGCAGTGTATATATTAAGTATTAACACTGACAAGTATACATAGTAATGCTTGTTTATTGCTACAAAATTGTAGGCCAGGCCCAGGTCATATAAACACAGCAATAGTATGCATGTTTTTTCACCCTAAACTACTATAGGCTAATTATAGATATATATATATAGGCTAATTATCAAGCATATAGTATTTATAATTTTAATCAAATAATAAACATACTGTACATGCAATTCCAAAATTTGTACTACACTTACTGTTAACTAGACTGTTCGATTTTAAAGGAAATACACAAAACAATATAATATAATTGACAAAAAGCACAATGAATTAGCTGTCTACATTTTCTAAAAAACAATAGGTCCTCTCTTTCTTCTTGACCATGCTCTCGACCCAGTCGTTTCTCTCGGCCGTAAATATTTAGCATAAATGAACATGAACATGAATATATTATAATGCTTCTTAACATCCCCCTCCCCATACTGAAGTCTAATACCACCAGTGTGAACAAACAACGTTCAAATGGCGAATGTCAAGCTTTAACTATCAAATGTTAAATGTCCAAAGGAATTAGTTTATGTATGGGCCTAATATATGTCTTTTGCCCACATTGTACTTTTGTTACTCTTGTGTGTCCGTCTTTTCCGGGATAAACATCGGTGATCCGTCCTAGCGGCCACTCTCCCCGCGATGAACCTTGTTGCATGACCAAAACCGCATCACCCACTTTCAAATCTTTGGCTATTTCCGACCACTTGGGTCTTGCTGTCAACAATGGCAAACATTCCTTGAGCCAGCTCCGCCACACCAAGGAAACCAAATGCTGTACTTTCCTCCAACGCTGTCGAGGATGAAAATCTTTACTAAGCTCCGATTCTGGCGCGAACTGTCCACCCATTTGACCAAGCAAAAAATGGTTTGGGGTTAAGGGAACTATGTCGCGTACGTCAGCAGATTGGTACGACAGCGGTCTCGAATTCAACAATCTATCAGCCTCTGTAAAGATTGTAATCAGCTCTTCATCGTGGACGTCGCTGCAAATTTCGAAACCGTAGACGGTCGGACACCTCATTGATGGTTGGACACCTCAGGTGGAGGCTATTTCAGAGTACGGTAGAGCACCAAACCCAACCCCAACACAACAAAGATCCTAACCAGGGTTGCCAGCAGATCTGAGCCCGAAGTAGCCAAATTCAAGATCAAAAGAAGCCAAAAAAAGCCAAACTCAAACCCAATCTCCTACCTTGAGGATCGCGCCTAAGGTAGCTGAATTACGTAATTTTTAAGCGTAATGGCATGATAGAAGAACTCAGAAATCTGTTTATTACATCTTTAAATAAGAAGAAATTTTGTTATAAAATAACATGTACACAACAAGCAATTTGATTGGTCAATACCCGTGTTTGGATAAGAGTATCCAACACGGGAATTTTGAGGTCGATCTTGTACACACAAAAAGCAAATCATGCCGACCCATCATCGTTTTTAAACATTTATTAACATTCTATACATATGCACAATATTACTATAAATAAAATATAGCAATCTTCCCTGTTAATTTTCACAAGATTTTGCAAAAATAGGCCGAAATTATAAGTATTTAAAGTGGACAAAGCAACGCTATAAAAACTGAACGAGAATTTCCATTTAATTTGTGAGGACGACGTTTACCTTATTGAAAGTTTCAATAAAACCCCAAAACACAACACTTTTATAGATATAGTCCACCAAGAGAACATGGAAAAGGTGTAAAATTATGTTTATTTTACCTCTCGTCGGACAGGATATTCACGAAGAAACCATTCATTTTGTTCTTGTAGCCAACAAAAAATCACCGAACAACACTTCGACAGTGAGAGAAAACCACAAATAAAATATAGCAATCTTCCCTGTTAATTTTCACAATTGATTTTGCAAAAATAGGCCGAAATTATAAGTATTTAAAGTGGACAAAGCAACGCTAAAGCGAACGAGAATTCCCGTATAATTTGTGATGGCGACGTTTACCTTATTGAAAGTTTCAATAAAACCCCAAAACACAACACTTTTTATAGATATAGTTCACCAAGAGAACATGGAAAAGGTGTAAAATGTTTATTTTACCTCTCGTCGGGCAGGATATTCACGAAGAAACCATTCATTTTGTTCTTGTAGCCAACAAAAAATCACCGAACAACACTTCGACAGTGAGAGAAAACCACAAAAAAGATTCTGTGTTGTAGGATATAAAGGCTAGGCAAACCGACAACATCACTTTACGTCTGCAGCAATCCAACATAAAGTTAAACGGTATATTTTCCCGATTAAATACATCTGGAAATATCTTTTTCAGCATGTTTTCCTGATGTTTTTACCACATCAAACATATTTTTGGCTGTTGCTGTCGTCAGCATCATAAATCATAATAGGAAACCATCCATGATTGGCCGATTAGCTCAGAAGGACATGAAAGACCTCCACTGATTGGTAGTTGACGGTTTTTGGGAGAATTGCAATGTTGATCTAATTATATTAATAACTTTTAGTGATATTTCTCTGTGGTTATTTTATAAAAGAAATACCTAATGGTTTTCCGTGTTTGGATACTCTGATCCAAACACTTGGGATGTTGCTCGACTTTCGAAAAGCTAAAAACACTCGCCTAGCGGCTCGTGTTTTTTTACGCTTTTCTCAAGTCTCGCAACATCCCGCGTGTTTGGATCAGAGTATCCAAACACGGAAAACCATTAGGTATTTCTTTAATGAAATCTATATAAAAGGAAAATAACTTTATTATTTGACAACATTTCGATATTTTACACTCTTAATGAGGTGTCCGACCGTCTACGGTTTCGAAATTGGCGACGTCGCTACCACTCAACACTGCATAAATCGCCTTCTTGGCCGCTTTCACTAGGATCTCGTGTGCCCCACCAAAGTGTGGACCAGCTGGTGGGTTGAATAACCATCTCACTCCTTGCGCTGACGTTTTCCGTTTGATCCGTTCCTGGTCCAGTTGATTCATTAACTCCTTTAACTCGTTCACAGCGCCAACAAAATTGGTGCCATTGTCGGTGACGACTTCCTTCGGGACGCCTCTCCGACTTGTAAACCGCGCAAATGCATTTAAAAAAGCATCAGTGTCGTCCAAGCTCCACGCCATTTCTAGGTGCACAGCCCGAACTGACAAGCATGTGAATACACACAACCCTCTTTTCTGTCGCCGATGTCCGCGTCCTTGGATGATAACAAACGGCCCAGCGAAGTCGATACCACACTGATCGAATGCACGGTACGTGAAACGTAGTCTTACTTTCGGCAAAGGTGCCATTATTTGGTTCGCTGGCTTGCTGCGTCGTCTTTTGCAGTGATTGCATCGATTCTCCCATTCACGGATCTCCTCCCTCGTTGCGATTATCCAATATTTCTCGTTAATCTGACTTAGAATGAAGTTCACTCCGGCGTTGTGGTTAGCTTTTTCATGATAATCTTTGACAATCAGCCTTGTGATCCAGTGTCTTTTCGGAAGTATGACTGGATGGCGTACGTCGTACGGTAGCTGTTCTGCGAACTTCAGCCGGCCATCTGATCGAATTAAACCAGCTTCATCAATTGTAGGACTTAACTTGACAAGCGGGCTGTTTTTTGGCACTAGCTTTCCACTTTTGACAATCGTAATCATCGCGAAAACCTTCTTCTTGAGCCAAACGAATTGCTTCCTCTTCTGCTTCTTGGAGTTCTTCAATCGTAAGTTCTCTGTCCGTTCTTCTTTGATCACGATTTCGCATGTTATAAAGGGCTCTTCTCACTCGAGCTAGTACTCTAATGTACCGCGACCAGTTTGAAAATCGCTTTGGATCAAGTCTCCATTCTTCGTCTTCTGGCTTTCGGCTGTTGTCTTCCCTTTCTTGCGCGTTCGTTGCCAACACAACTCTCTCTCCATGCGCACCTTGACTCGGGCTGACTCTGCTCTCAGGAAGCTTGACTGGACGTTTCTCAAATTTCATTCTCGGCCATTGATCGTCACTTGTCTTCATCCACTCTGGTCCTTCCCACCACAATGGATTTTCGGCTAATTGCGACGGGCTTGTTCCCCTGGTACACAAATCTGCTGGATTTTCGTGTGTAGAAACGTGTTGCCACTGCGATGGCTCGGATCCACTTTGTATCTCCCCGACACGATTTGCCACGAAAGGACGAACATCTTTGCCACGACCACGTATCCACCATAAGACGTCAACGCTATCTGAGTAGAAGCTCACATCTTGCATTGGTAAATGCAATACAGCGACTACTGACTGTGTTAACCGCAATCCTAGAACAGCACCCACTAGCTCCAACTTCGGTATTGTCACTGGGGTAAGTGGTGCCACTTTCGACTTTGATGTGACCAACCGACAAGTCACTTCATTATTCTCGTACTCGTGCCGAATGTACACCGTACAACCATACGCTTCCATTGAAGCATCGACAAAGGTGATAACTTTCGTTGAGGTCACTGGCTCCGCAGCTCGAAGGCATCTCGGAATCTTCACAACATTCAACTGCTCCAATTGATGGAACCACTTTGCAATTCTCTGAGCGATCTCGTCTTTGATTTCATCGTCCCACTCGTAGCCTCGTGCCCAAAGTTCTTGGAGCAAGATCTTGGCGACAACTATGAACGTGCTAACGAAGCCAAGGGGGTCAAAGATTGTAGCAATCTTTCGCAAGATATTTCTCTTTGTTAACTGCAGTCGCGATGCTTCGCATGTAGAGATCCGAAATTCATCGTTCTTGCTAT
This sequence comes from Chrysogorgia sp. JL179-B06, assembly GCA_035772405.1. Lineage (NCBI taxonomy): Eukaryota > Metazoa > Cnidaria > Anthozoa > Scleralcyonacea > Chrysogorgiidae > Chrysogorgia > Chrysogorgia sp. JL179-B06. The sequence continues at coordinate 1,181,844 of JAYKKM010000029.1, read as the reverse complement.
CCCAGGCGATCCCAAGGGTCTTCGTTGTCGGATTCTGGCCATAATTAATGACAATTTCGCTCGCTTGGTCTTCTACCGGGATCTCCGCAAGGACTTTCGGTGAATTGGAAATCCATTTTCTAGCTTCCATCTTTGCTTTGGCCCACAACTCTTTTAACTCATGGTATAATTTGGCACCGGCATGTTCGTCTTCGACACTATCCATATAAGTGGATTCCAGAACCGTCTCCGCATCTAAGGGGTAAAGGTCTTGATTACGTCGAGCGTTCTCTTGGGCTACAAATTGGGCCTCCATCGGTGCGGAGTTCTTCCCGAACACTACCCGACTAAACTCATACTCCTCCGGTTCGCCCTCGGCGTCAAGGTTTCTCCACAACATACGAAAATATGGACGATCCTTCTCATCAATGCTTATTTGAAGATACATCTCCCGGATGTCGCAAACAAGGGCTATTGGGTTTCGACGAAATCGGATCAAGACATCAAAAAGATCTTTCTGCAGCTTCGGACCGGGGTGGATGACGTCATTCAGCGAGACTCCTTTGCATTTCGCGGCACAGTCAAACACGATTCGGACTTTAGTTGAGGATTTATCCATTCTTACGACTGGGAAATGGGGTAGATACCATAGCCCAGGATCTTCTTTCTTATCGGAGTCGACTTTCCGGAGATACCCTTTCTCTATGTAAGCTTCGATGGTTTTCTGATATGCGTGAGCGACAACAGGATTCTTTTTCAGATTTCTTTCGGTGGAAACCAGTCGGGAGACTGCCATCTCACGGTTGTCTGGCAATTCGGGTCGATCGCTTCTCCAAGGTACACCAACTTGGTATCTCCCATCCACTATTTGCAAAGAGCTCTCGACTTTTTGCAGGGCTCATTTCTCATCTTCGGTCATAACTTTTGCACAGACTTTGTCGGTACCAGTGCTCTCGATTTTCCAGAAGTTACGCATTGTACGATCAAGGTTACAACACTCTGACAATCTGTTCTCTGGATCTCTCGTTTCGGTGACCAGTGTTCTCGCAAGATGGGTTCTGGAATGGTGCTTGGCATCTTTAGCAGGGGGTCCAATGCATGTCCAACCAAGCGGACCGAGGCGAGCTACTGGCCCTCACAGGGGGCCTTGGAAATCGACAGTGGAAAAGTGCAGATCCGGGTTGTCCACACCAATCAGTAAATCAGCAAAGCCATCTTTAGCCGGAGTCGGAAAATTGCATTGGGAAAGATGCGGCCAGTTTGCCTGATAAGAATTCCAATCCACCACTTGGTAGCTCCCTGTAACTGCTCTAGGACAGGTTTGAACATTTATGCTTTTAGTGAACTGGCGATCATCACTCTCTATCTCAACCTGTAGCGGCATTGATTTAAAGGTTTCCACGGAATCGTTTAACACTCGTACTTGTACAGTTTGCCAAGTAGTTCTCAATCCAAGGAGGCCAGCAACTGCCTCGTTGATGAAAGATTCATTTGAGGCGTCGTCTAACACTGCATTCACCTTCACCTTTTTTCCGTTAGCTTTCGCCCAAACTGGAACTGTTCTCAAAGAGGATCCCTCTGGTTGCAATTTGGACCGGTTTGATGTCGTAGTGAGATTTGTCAAATTCTCTGCCCCCTCCCGTGATGGGTCCTCTCTCTCGTCTGGAAGCACAAGACCTGGTTTCCTGTTATGATCGGTATCATGAAGTAGTCGGTGATGAGTGAGCTGGCATCTATTAACATCACATGCGCGTGTTCGCTTACAGTCCTTCCCACGGTGCTCATTGGATAAGCACCGAAAACACAGATGTTTTTCTTTTGCAACTTTCCACCGCTCTCCAACTGTTTTCTGCTTGAATTGGTTGCAATTCCATATCCCATGGTTACCCTGGCCGCAGAAAGTACAGGGCGGCTTTGTCTTCGTTCTCTCTTCCCGTCCATCCATACGATTTTGAAAACGGTCCTCCACTTCCGTTCCAGTAAAGTATGACCTTGGTCGACCTTCGTCATTCCTTCCTCTTGGGAATCTCCGCTCAGGTAACGGTTTCTCATCCAACCCATGAGACATTTCTTTTGCTTCGACCTTGATTGCAACTTCTTCTTTTAACCAGTCACACAAACTAGTAACTGCAGGCTCTTTGTTATGAACATTTAACCAGCGACTGTAACACTCTAAGTGTCGATCATGTAACTTTCGTACCAGTTGACTGTGCAGTGTGCCTTCGCCGAGCTCTGCTTGTCGGTTTTCTGCTTTCAGCTTCACAACGGCCACTCTCACCAAATCAGCAAACTTTTCAAAATTGTCCACATCGTTATAACGCAATGCTGGCATGTTGTCTAACTCGTCCATATAAGCTCTAAGTTGCCGACGTTGCCCTCCAAACGTTGTCTTAAGAATCTCCTTTGCTTCTTCGTATTCAGGTGCCGATACCCCCAGACCTCGAATAGCATCATGGGCTCGGCCGGTTAAACTCTGCTGCAATCTCGCCATTTTTAGATTAATGGGTTCACTTGAAGCATCTACTAAACTCAGAAACAGGCTCCAAAATTCTTCAAATTTGGCCTTATTACCATCGAAATCAGGAACTCGCAATGGTTTTAGGTGACGATTAATTGCTGAATTCCCCCCCCCCTGTATTTGGGGTGGAATAGGCGCCTGGTAACTAGAGGTGGTAGTCTGGGTACTAGGTGGATTTAGGGGGTGGTAATTAGGATTTGGGTCCTGGTGATTAGGGGTCTGTACTTCTGTTTGCAAATTATTTGATCCGGTCGATAAATCACTTTCCCCTGTGTGCAGAACTGGTTCGGTATTGGCTGGTTTGTTGTTTTCGAATACTGGGGGCGAGGCGACTAACATCTTTTGTGCACTGTCTATAGTCTGCTGTATTTCTAGTTCTAGGTTATCTGATTCTTGCATAATTTCTTTGTGCAGTTTCCAATCATTCATCTGCAAATACAGGCCACTTATTTCGTCCATTACAAGCTGGGTTTCCTCTAAAATTTCCCACAATTCACTTACACAATTTTCAATTTGAGCAGTGTTTATATCTCCGTCCTTCACACTGCATAATTTTTGTAATTGATGTTTAAGCTTAGTTACCTTCGTCTTACGGGTTCTTTTCTCTCTTCTTAACTTCCACAGCATCTCCGCATGTTGTTTCGATGAATAAGACTCACTTTCCTGTTCGTTTTCAACCAAATTATTGCTGTTCTGTCCGGCTTCGTCATTTCCTTCGTTTTCCATACTAAATATCTGCTATAAAAACTCTCCAGCTTTCGGTTGCCACGTCCTGGCAGGATCGCCAAATGTTAACTAGACTGTTCGATTTTAAAGGAAATGCACAAAACAATAATATAATTGACAAAAAGCCCAATGAATTAGCTGTCTACATTTTCTAAAAAACAATATGTCCTCTCTTTCTTCTTGACCATGCTCTCGACCCAGTCTTTTCTCTCGGCCGTAAATATTTAGCTGCATTAACATGAACATGAATATATTATAATGCTTCTTAACACTTACTATTCTGCAGTATTATAAAGAACAAATGGTATATATTTTAAACAGGCTAGGACTGGCCATTCCGCCATTATGCCATCTTCTGCCAGAACAATGGCCAGCCATTGTGCTGCCACAAAGTGCCATTGTTCTGGTACAAGATGGCACAATGGCCAGTCCAAGCCTGATTTTACACTGCATGGATTTAATTCCAACTGTCAAATTATACAGTACATATATGTTTTGAAAATTCAATTACACACCTTCAAATTTTCCAAAATCTCTCTGTTAAGTATTTCAAAATATGTCTATTAGATTTCGGAGCTTGGAGCAAATACACAATACAGTGTGCAATTATTTAAATTACATTAAAATTAGCAAGTCAAGTCAAAAAGCACTGAACTGAACTGAACCGAAGGTAATGGCTATTGGTACGGTAGCCGTACGACGCTATAGTCTCTTAGAATTCAACGAAATGCGGGTAAATATAGCAGGGGGGGGGGGGGGGGGGGGGGGGGGGTGGGGAGGCGGGTTATCGTCCCCCGACGGCGAAATTTATGGGAATAATTTAACTTGGTCAATTTGTTAGTGCTGATTTGAAAAATCGATGTTATACGGGTAGAATCCGGGAACTTCAGCCTCGTTTTGAAGTTTGAAAATCATGACTTCCGGTTTTTGAAGTAATTTAATAAAAAATAATTTGTGCCGTTATAAGACCTGTTTATCTTGTAAATAATTCAAGAACGAATTAAATATGAAGAAAAAAAAGGTTTAAAACACTGTCTTTAGAGTTCCAGGACACTGAAAATCGTTTAAAAAATAACGAATTCAGAACACCTCTGTTTGCGTAATTCAAGATGGCCGAGCAAATATGCATTATTCATTACGATTCAATTTCGAGCACTTGATAAAACTTAGTAGAAAGGCCTTGGATACTCTCATAGAGTGTAAGAATATTAGAGAAGACCTAGGAGGGGAAACTGTCATGTAAATCAATGCAAAAACTTTCCTGAAAACTGCGAGGAAAAAGAACATTTTTATCACCCAGAATGTTATCAACAAAATACGTATGCCAAAGCATTGTTGAAAAGGAAAGTAAGCAAGGACAGTGAAGTAGGAGAAAATAGGACTAAATAAAAGTAAGCAGAACAACGAAGGGATGCTTTTCAAAACATCAGACAGCTTATCAAAGTCAAAGATGACTTTTGTCGACATATGTATATGATCTGCAAAAAGAAAACACTAAAAGTGAAGCAGAAACACCAGCCACTCACAAAGATCATAACGAAGACAGCAGAAAACACATTGAAAGAAACTGCTACCCTTAGAAACGACACTGAAATGATAACTGCCGTTACAGAATAGATATAGACTTGATCGCCAAAGAATTCGCAGAAACACGAGAAATGCTATCGTGAATATACGAGGATTGTACGAGAAGAAGCTTTGGAAGAAGAACATGTTGATGAAGAGTTCAGTCGCGGCAACTATGAGGTTGTACTGTGCATGGTAAAAGATTACATTTTAGCAGCTAAACAGTGCATTTCAATGGAAACTTTGCTATCTGCATATGGAGTTGGTGTTGGGTCTCGTCAAAGCAGACATAAGTTAGAAGAAAGATTACGCAAAACATTCGGAGATAAGATTATATTTCTTTCTCCAGAATATCATTCTCCGAAATTGGTTATTAGCAAGGAGTGTCTCCAGACACAAACTTGTCTGACTTGGTGTCAAACACCCTTCAGGTTTCAAACGAAAGTACAGTCAAGAAAGCAGCCTTCATTCTGAGAGATGAGGTGATGAAATTTATCAAAAAAGTGCCAGAAACCCCTTTGACGCCAACAGTCGAAAGTTTGAATGACAAAATGCAGCTACAGTAAGGAAGGAGCTAATGATGAAATAGAGAATGTCGGCTTGTCTATTAGGCGAAATACTCTTGGAATTGGTCAATCAGTGGATCTTGCAGGAGAGCAGACCTATATGAGGAATGCAAAAACGGCAGGTGCACAATGAAATATTATCTAACTCTACACTATGTTGTATTTCAAAACTGATATATAAAAGTTAGTTTCCACTCGCTGCCATTTATTCTCTAACAACCATAATTCCTTTTTAGGTGGTGTTACCAAGTTTGCGGTGAAGGAAAGTACAGTTGCAAAGTGGGTGATGAACAGACCTTACCAAACAAGATTTGCAGAGTCTTTAATGGAAATGGCAGGACTAACCACGGCAACAATAAACCCAAGAAAATGTCTGAGACCGAGCGAGATTTTGAAATCAAACAAAATGGTTGGCGACATCATTCATGCATTGAAAACACAGTTCATCAACCATTTTCATGCAGACCTGGAACATGGAAAGCTCTATAATTTGGTCTCTGGTTACCCAGCGCTAGAGAATATGTGCGAAAGCCTACTACAAATTGAAGCAACTGGAAAGGCCCACATGGAGAGCTTTGAAGCCCGAAAAAACATAAAGCACCCCCAAGGAAACGTTTTTTGAGCCTATTAAAAGAGTAGCCAGCCATCAAGACCTTCAAAGATTCTGCAGTAAAGTACACTGTCCGAAGCAAAGGGAAGACGAAAGAACTGGTCTTTCAAAGAAACATTCTGGGCCTTCTCGTTGCACATTCGAACAAACACAAGATGGGCATAAATCTTGAGAGAGGCGCCTTATCATTTCCGCTCGCACCAGTTGCAATCCCATTAAGCACTGCTGACGGCGCGCTTAGAAAGACTGTAAAGAGACTTTACGAAGCTTGCTACCCTGGGTGCCAGAGGTTCTTCTTCACTCGTTGGGGGATAACGGGGGCACGCGAGGATGCGAGGCGGCAAAAGTGGGCGGGGCGAAACTGGGAGGCGAGCGCGAAGAACCTCTGGAACAGTTCGCCGTGTTTTTAGATCGTGCCGAACCAATCAAAATGCTTTATTGACCAAACTAGTCCAGAATCTGGACTAAACCGTTGATTGGTTAACAGCATGATTTTTGAAAAGCAATGAATTTCATTGGTTATATGAAGCCATGTGACCACTGTGGCTTTGAGAAAAACCATCATTCAGAATACGTTCGCGATCGGCCTGATTTAATACTCATATTTACATAATTTGTGTTAAGTTTTTTCTAATATGCCTTTGATTTCGCGAGAAGATTTTAATGATGCTGCTGATAGTGTTTTGAACGGCTGTTCCATCTCATCCAGCGCCAAGACGTCTTCGCGATATTGCCAACAGGTTTTGGGAAATCGCTAGTCTGCATAACATGGGCTACGTACATTACCACTTGTTGCGCTCATCGAATCTCATATGAACGAACTTCAGATGAGAGGAATTTCGTGTGCGTGTCTCTCCTCTGTCAAAGACCAAGACAAGAAGGCAGTCTTCGACGGGAAATTGTTTTTACAAATCACGAGACTCTCATGGGAAATGACTTGAGATGCTCCAAAATCCCATTTACCAAAATAACCTATTTGCAATTGTCGCTGACGGCTCACGTAATTCCAAAGTGCATATAAGTTTATTTTTAACTCGTGAATATATTATTAGTATAAACTAGCTGTATGAGTCTTGTTTTCATCTGATGACCTTATCTACAGCTATTTTCCTTTATGTAGCCTAAACAGATTATATATTTTGTCTAAGCAGGTTATATATTTTGTGTAAGCAGGTTATATATTTTGTCAAAGAAGTTTTTGATTTGCTGTATGTTTTGTAATTACATGCATGTACTTTCAAATAGTAAAATTTACAAGAAGCTAGACAGAAGGCAGTCTATTTGAGGATGTACACAAATGTAATTCAAATATTTAATTACCTCATAAGTTATAAACTCACAATATCTTTCCCCTTGACAAGTAAAATTAGAGGGTAAAATATCGTAGAAAAGGATGTCTGTAACTCTGCCAGTGAAAAGGTTAGGGGATACTAACACCCTTTTAACTGCCAGGGGTGATTTGTGAGTTGTGACCTTTATGGAGCTCAAGATTGCGAAACAGAACAGGTTGAGATGGCTGGGACATGTACATGTATTATAGAAAGATCACTGGGTGAAGATAATTATGTTGTTGGAAGGTTTGTGAAAGGGAAGACTCTCGGTGTGGATTTTTCTCGCAACGACTCACGAGAAAAATCCAGGCTATGACTACCCAAGTTGCACAAAAACGGCTCAAGGAATATCAATCTTATGACTATATCCACCTTGCGTGCAATAAAATGAAATCTATTGTGATCGAGAAGACAATGAAAAAGGTGTAAATAGCGAGCCAAATTTGATTTTCAATCAAGACAAACACATCAATTGCTTTGTCGCGATCCGGCCGTATTATTATAATTTAGCCGACTAGGCTTCATTGATTTTGCTAGCAGCATATTAGTTTTGTCTCCTCAACACCGCTACAGAAAATTACAGATTCTGAAGATATATTTTTCCCAGTGATTTGTCATGTTCAATGCAATTGTTGTGTGTACTGTGCAATACTGCAATAGTACTGATCTGAAATGTATATCTGCATAATATACACCTGGTTGAATCCAACACGAGTCAAGTACACGGCTGCACAACCAAAATGCTAGTGGACCGCACAAACAGAAAAAAAACTATGTATTATAAAAGTGGTATTAAGGTTATGCTTGCGGGGACTTGTGCTTGCGTATTGCGGTTAATATGCTTACGTTGTCACTCACATAATAAATCCACTATTGCATCCAGTGGACGCAAATAAAGCCGACAAGCACAGGAAATAATATATAAGATGGAGTTAAAAGAGTAGAGTATAAGCAAACGAACTCCCGGTTTACACTGACATTTTGGTATTGTGCTTGCGCGCGCGCCCCTCTTGCTTCACTATACGCCGCCTTCGAAGAAAATGGTCGCTTTTTCTGAACCAGAAGAACAAGCTCACTTACCGTATATAACAATAACTTAACTTAGTACAGTTTTTTTGCAGAAAATGCAATTAACAGAATGTGCACTGCAGACTGCAGTCTCTCAAAGAGCTTGATGAGTTGAGTACGTGTATTAAAATAAAACGCGAAGAAACAATATCATATCTCACAAAATTTACCCGTCAATATTTGTTCCAGTGGATGTTGACAGCACCACATTTTCTTTATTGTTGGCGGCTTCCAAAGAGAGTGAACGTCGGGCTTGTATTTGGCTACGCGAAACATCAGTCAGGTTGTTGTCAGATATTGTTGTTGTCAAGTTTTGTGAGATCTACGCGCTATTTTAATTTTTTGCAGATAAGGTCAGATCCCGTTGATTCTGTAACTTTACTTTCGAGCAGCTTGCAAGTCGAGGCTGTTCTGACTTTTCGCTGAATATATTGAAGTAACCACTGTGTAATAAAACCTCACCACAAACTCGGCAATATTTATTATCTACAAATCTTGTTTGTTTATTTAGTTGAAATTGACATACTTTTCTCTAAATACCATCACTCAAATGTTTCATTAATCACGGAGCAAAAATTTTATTGGCTAATGACTGATAGACAAGTCTTTTGGAATGTCAATCAAAACAGTAAAACACGGCGAACTGTTCCAGAGGTTCTTCGCGCTCGCCTCCCAGTTTCGCCAGGCCCACTTTTACCGCCTCGCGTGCCCCGTTATCCCCCAACGAGCGAAGAAGAACCTCTGGCACCCAGGGTAGAAGCTTGCATGAACGATTTGACAATTCTGAGCGTGGAAGACTTTCCAAGCGGAGAATTACTGAAGACATACTTCTTGGACCTCGCTGCCGCCATAAGAAGCTTGATTGGTAGTGTAACCACGATCAGAGAAATGGCGAAGAAGATAATGGCGACAATACCTGTGCAATATTCGAAGATATTCATTGTTTGTGACACCTACAAAGAAGATAGTATTAAAGGAAG